>JACXGJ010001141.1:43584-92718 GCA_016801105.1 Esox niger | reverse complement strand
CGATATTAGGCAGACCTTTTGAAACATGGCAGCTTGTAGGATAATGGCTGCCCATGATATTGAAGCGCGAAAGCGGACTGATGATGTTCTCCTTTCGGACGGTATCGACTTCAATTCTTTGTTGTTGTCCCAGCCTGTTCTTGACGGATTAGTGGCCTCTGGATTCCAGAAACCTTCTCCAATCCAGCTCAAAGCGATTCCCCTGGGGCGATGCGGACTTGGTATGTGAAATGCTAACCACTCTCCCACTAACGAGTTCACTGATGAGTTACTGTAAAGCGCTTTATCCAGTAATGACATTACTAATGTACACTGCAACGTGATATATTGTTAGCTTCAGGGTTCCCGCGGCTCCTTAAGTATTAAAAGGCGTCGAAATAATATCAGGAAAATTAAGGTCTTACATTTAGCGTATATTTGCTGTTGGTAGCAAATATGCAGATGGTGCGTTTAAGGCTGATAGGGAAAATTGTAACGCACAGTCGTAAGGCAGGTAAAACGTGTAATTAGATTGTATTTGTTTTGATTAACTTTAGACAATAAGAGACGTTAATATACGTTTTACGTTACATTATCTAGTTACATACGTTGGCATCCGGCTGCTTGTCATTGTTTTCGTAAGTAGTTGCTTAATAGGGATGAGCCAAAAATTGGAGAGGCAAGTTTGATGAAAAAAGTTGGGAGGAAGATTTTGGAGGTGGTTGGCTCTGGTAGGAAACGTTTTCCGCTCTGGTAGGAAATTGTTTTCCGCTTCTTGGGACTTTCAAAAAATAATCTCAGGAAATTAGATTTAAAATAACAAACTTATTCTTGGAGGATTTGTAGAATTTCAAAAAAGTGTATTAAAATATGATTAAGATTGGGAGGGGCCGAATCACAAAAAATAGTTTTGTAATAAATTGAGGTTTGGAGATAAAGGAGCTTCAAGAGGCTGGCTGCAGTTTGATGCTGTGGTGATGAGCGATTCCCTCACACAAAAAGGCAATGTATTATTTCAGACAGTAAAAAAATATGCTTGGCTAGTGGATTTTTTTCATCTACCAGATGAGACAAAAAGTTAATTTTGGACACTGCATACAGCCATCTAGCGTTCAGCGTTGCCACCAGCCATCCAATCTTTAGTAATTCCCCTTTTGAAATCAGTTTTTGCTGCTACTACACTCTCGTTGACAAGTCCAGTGGAAGCTTCCAAGTTTCACTAAACATTTAGGTTCAATTCATGAGACAACACGCATGTTCATTTAGTCTGGAAATAAGAATGCGATTTTTGGGGGCAGATTGGGTGTATTTATAAAAAAATCACAATAATGGTTACTCACACTGGCCTATTTATGTAGGAAAAATTGCAGTTTTGCTGCATGTTTGTTTTAGCGCTTTGGGCTTCTTGGCATTACTTTTGTCAGCCTGTTTTCTAGAGAGACTTTTTTTGGAAGATGCCACAGCTCACCCGATACACCAACATTGAAATCAGCAAATTAATAATTGTGAAAAACATAAAGACATTATATATTATAATATTAAAACATTATGTTCTTCGTCTGCTTATGATGGCAGTGCAATGTGACACGTATAGTGTTGATACACCGTTACACTAAAAAAACGTACACTAAAGTAGGACTCTTATTAAGAATTATGTAGAATTTTTTGGGGATATTAAATTATATTTGTTGAGATTTTAAAAAGCATTGAATATGATTTTTAAATGGTGCAACATTTTTATTTTAATACAAATTATATATTTATAACGGTGTTTTTTTCGGGAGACCTAGCATTTGTTTGGTGCAGTATTGTTTGGGTATCTCAGAATGGTATAAGGTACGACTGACGTCGAGAACTTAAATACATATTTGTACACTTGTTTTACGTAGTAGTTAGTTCCAGGTCTGAATAGGTGCCTCGGACATATGCTTACAAGATTGAACAAATGTATAAACGCAATATGCAACAATTTAAAAGATTTTAGTTTGTTATTGTCTGGCGCAGTTTTAGTATTCACCCAACAGAACTTTTCTCCAACGTGCCATTTGAAAATAGAGGGTATAGCTAGCAGCACTATCTTAGCCCTGCACTCTATTGGCTCGTTCAATAAATTGTTAGCCAAATACAACTATTCAAATTGCCCTATAACAAAATAAACTAGGTTATGTGAAGTAGAACATATAATTTGAGAATAGAACACTAGTGAACAAAGAATCCATGTAGTGTAAATGAATGCGGGACAATAGAAGGTATAGCTAGCAGCACTTTTTTACCCACCCACTACATTGGCTTCAGTACAATACTCTATACTAGAATTTAGCCTATGCACATTGCCTTTATAATGAATAACTTGAATATTTAAAGTGGAACGTGGCATTTGAGAATTACTCATTAAAGAATCCATATTGTGTCATTTCATGGGAGAAAATAGGCGGTATAGCAGCACTTTCCTGGTCCATTTTTCTGGATGTACCTTTTCCCATTCAGTTGGGGTCAGGGTTATTACTGACTTGCATGTCAAAATTCATCAAATATAGCTTCATTTTTTGGGGGGATTCCTGGCTTCTTAAAAATTCCAGGTTCATAGTCTAAATGTTCCATTTGATAGTCAAGTTTTTTGTTATAAAGAAAATGTCAAGTACTATATTTCCTTCTCATTTTGCTATATTTCCTATTCATATGAATTTCATGTTTGTTTTCATAGAAAACAACATAATTTCTGTGACCCCAAACCTTTGAACTGCAGTCCATTTTCATTTTTATTTTTATTTAGCAGCACGTATGCTGTTGGGTGTTTTGGAATTTACTTCATAGGGCTGTGTTGTGTTCCAGATCTGATAGTGCAAGCCAAGTCTGGTACAGGGAAGACCTGTGTGTTCTCTACCATTGCCCTGGACACACTGGTGATGGAGAACCCTGCCATACAGGTTTGTTCCATATGATTTAAAGTTTACAAGCAACCAGACCTCTGGTAGGGCTCTTTATGTGTGCTGCCAAACCCACGCAACCTTTTCAGAATGCAGTGGACTGCCTAGTGTTCAACCTTCCCAATTTTTCCACTTTCTTTGTACATTTCATTGGCTTCCTTTTGAGGATTGTATCCATTACAAGGCAATGGTGCCTACCTACGGAGACCAAGAGGAGTTTCCCTACTTTCATTCAATGCTGAAATGCTACATCCCTACCCGGATTTTCCTTTCTGCCACTTTTGGGCTCTTGGCGGTCTCGGCCTAATAGGTAGGCAGTTCTAGATCCCCTGCAAAAACCATCTTCCCCTGAGGCTAGGATAGCATTTTCGGATAACTATTTTCAGATAACCTTTGAAACCCTAACTTTCATTTAATTGACTGTCATTTCTGGCGTCTGTGTTCTTTGTAAACTTGGCTTATTACAGTGGATACAGTCTACACTCCCCTGTTAAAATGCCAGGTGTTTGTGT
Organism: Esox niger; assembly: GCA_016801105.1. Taxonomy (NCBI): domain Eukaryota; kingdom Metazoa; phylum Chordata; class Actinopteri; order Esociformes; family Esocidae; genus Esox; species Esox niger. The sequence goes on along the minus strand of JACXGJ010001141.1, from coordinate 89,300 downwards.
TGTAAAGAAATGAGACTAAGATGAATCATGTCATAACTCTCCACCTTTAATGTGACCTATAAAATGAACAATTCGATTGAAAAACAGACTGAATTCTTTGAGGGGGGGAATAAAAATCTCAATAACCTGGTTGTATAAGTGTGCACACCCAAAAAATAATACTTTGTTGAAGCACCTTTTAAATTTATTACAGCACTCTTTTTTTTGGGTTGTAGTTTATTAGCGTGGCATATCTTGATGTGGCAATATTTGCCCATTTTTACAGAAGTGCTCCAAATCAGTCAGATTGTGAGGACCTCTGTGCATAGCCCTCTTCAGATCACCCACAGATGTTCATTTGGATTCAGTTCTGGGCTCTGGCTGGGCCATTCCAAGACCTTAATCTTTTTCTGGTGAAGCCATGCTTTTGGATTTGGATGTGTGTTTTGGGTCGTTGTCGTGCTGAAAGGTGAACTTCATCTTCAGCTTTCTAACGGACGCCTGAAGGGTTGTGCCAATATTGCCTGTTTTTTGGAACTGTTCATAATTCCATCCCTGACTAAGGCCCCGGTTCCAGCTGAAGAAAAACACCCCCAAAGCATGATGCTGCCACCACCATGCTTCTCTGTGGGTATGGTGTTCTTTGGGTAATGTGCAGTGTTTTTGCACCAATCATACCTTTTGGAGTTATGGCCAAACAGTTCAACCTTGGTTTAATCAGACCATAACACATTTTCCCACAGGCTTTTGGGAGGCTTTGTTTGTTTTTGCAAACTTCAGCAGTGCTTGGATGTTTTTCTAAGAAATTGCTTTTTTTGTAAGAAAGTTGTCACAAAGAGCACGCAGCTAGTACTTGCCAGAAATTCCTGCAGCTCCTTTAATGTTGCTGTAGGCCTCTTGGAATCCTCCCTGACAAGTTTTCTTCTTGTCTTTTCATAAATTTTGGAGGGATGTCGAGTTCTTGGTAATGTCTCTGTTGTGCCATATTTTCTCCACTTGATGATTACTGTCTTCACTGTTATCCATGGTATATCTAATGCTTAGTAAATTCTTTTGTACGCTTCTCCTGACTAATATCTTTAAACAATGAGATCCCTGTGATGCTTTGGAAGCTCTCTGTGGACATGGCTTTTGCTCTGAGATGCAACTAAGAAAATGTCAGGAAAATCCTACTAGAACATCAGATTTTTAATTGTGATTAATCAGTCACTTTAAATGATGGCCGGTGTGTAATGACTTCTATTTTACATGAGTTTGAATGTGATTGGTTAATTCTGAACACAGCCACACCCCAGTTATAAGAGGGTGAGCTCACTTATACAACCAGGTTATTGTAAGGTTTTAATTTTTCCCATTTGAAGATTTTCAGTTTTTTTCATTTGAATTGTTCACATTATAGGTCACATTAAAATTGAAAAAAACAAATGCTGACAATTTATCTGTGTCTCATTCTTTTACATCACAAAAATCTGCCATTCTAACCGGGGTGTGTAGACTTTTTATATCCACTGTATGTTTTTTATTTATATGGTCTTCTATCTGCCAATGCCTTTTGCAGATAACTAATTTGATTATAATGCACTCTCTACTAAGCTCTGTGGTTGTTTCACCCATCTTTAATAAAGATGATAATTCTGCAGGTCGCTCTTGATAAGAGCATCTGCCAAAAACTAAAATGGGTAGGTAAGATATTGCTGAGAGTCATACCGAGCAGCTTAAGAAATTGCTGATGTGTAACCTGAAAGGCTGGTTGAATAGTGATGCCTTACCAAAGCCAATGCTATATTAATCCTCTACTAAACAATGCATTCAGTATTTTTTTATTCCTTTTTGCACAACTGTTATTGCACTAGTTTTCGTTGTGCTACAGCAACGGTGCTACAGTGAAGAGATTATTTTTGCTGTAACACCCAGCTTACGTAGCTAAATACCACATATACCCAAGTATATTTTTTTATTGATGTTATTTATTTGTAGCATTTAGAAGTTGCAGCCTTATTACAGGTACACCTTGGATATCAAACATTTGTTAACTACTGTTCCTATTCTGATGACAGGTGCTGGTGCTTGCCCCAACCCGTGAGATAGCAGTGCAGATCCACTCTGTGGTGATGGCTATAGGCAGTGCCATGGAAGGCCTTGAGTGTCATGTCTTCATTGGGGGCACTTCTGTCAGCCAGGACAAGATTAGTCTCAAGAAATGCCACATTGCTGTTGGATCACCGGGTTAGTTACCATAGGAAATTATATACAGTTGCTTTGTCTTAGAAGAATACAAGCATGGCTAAACTACTTCGTTTGTGTCAATGCATTCTGTCTTATTCAGGGCGTATCAAACAGCTGATTGAGCTGGGTCATTTGGTTACAGCCAGCATCCGCCTATTTGTGTTAGATGAGGCTGACAAACTTCTAGAGGAAGGTAGCTTCCAGGACCAGATCAAGTGAGCTACTGACAGACAAACAATCCACACACTGGCAAAAAACACATTGTTAGGTTTTACTGTTATTGTGGGGAGTTCTGTTTCCTGCATGTGTGGTGCATACCTACACAGGTCTTAAACAAATTTCTGTTTCTCTCTAGTTGGATCTTCTCCTCTCTGCCTGTCAACAAACAGATGTTGGCTCTGTCAGCCACCTACCCAGAATCCCTAGCTCAGCACCTTGCCCACTACATGCGAGAGCCCACCTTTGTTAGGCTGAATCTCTCTGATCCTGGACTCATAGGTCAGTACCTCAGTCAACTCAACTATTTAAACACTGCTAAGGCATGCATTGCATTTGATATATTTGAGAATGTAGGTTCTGTGTTTATTTCACTGAGATATGTCTTGCCTCCACCTTCAGGTTTGAGGCAGTACTACAAGTTGGTGCGCTCCCATGCCGTGCCCCATATGGTTTTTGAAGAGAAGGTTTTACACTTGCTGGACCTGTTCAGTAAAGTGCCCTTTAATCAGGCGCTAGTGTTTTCTAACCTACATACCAGGTTGGAAACAAATAAAGGTTCAATCTTAGCCAATCTCTTTATATTGGGTTTTTTGTACAGGCTACTATATACTCAACTTTCTAGTCCACAATATGTTTTATCTCCCCAGAGCCCAGCATTTAGCAGACATCCTGTCTTCCAAGGGCCTGCCTGCAGTCTGTATCTCAGGTGAGAGGGGCCCGGGGCCAGTTAGAGGCAGTGTACGAGCTGGGTTTCAACCTGCTGTCTGGGTGGTTATCATGCCTGATTACCTGTAATGTCTGTCTGCTTACAGGTTGTCTGAGCCAAGACCAGCGAATGGAAGCCATGTCCAAATTGAAGCAATACCAGTGTAGGATACTCATCTCCACTGACCTGGTGAGGAGAGCAATTATTTGACAACACACCACATTTCCCTAATTTAGATTATAATATAACAAATATTGTTGAAATAAAATTGTTCTGTGACAGTTTTTTTTTACTTATCTTTTTCCTGTGTCTCAGACCTCCAGGGGTATTGATGCTGAGAAGGTGAATCTGGTGATCAATTTGGACATTCCTCAGGACTGGGAAACCTACATGCACCGAATTGGTCGGGCTGGACGCTTTGGTGCGTTGTGCAGGCCAAGGCAGCCATTTGGCTATTAAAATGCTTTGACTGCAATTCTCCTTTCAACTTTAATTCAGCCCTTGTGGCAAATTGGTCAAGTATAATAGAATTTTTAATACATGCATGCGCACATGCATATGTACATATGTATGCAAATGTAACTTACATTTTATTTTAACCTAATGTTAACTCTTACCCCCAATACTAAAAACTAAGCCCAATTTAAGATATACTCTAAACTTAACCAAATATACAAATACTGCATTTCTCCTTGTGGGGTCCAGAAAAAAATCTAATAAAAATATTGTTGTGACAGAGTTTTCTGGGACTTGTCTACCGAAAACCGGATTACACACACCTTTGCTAGCTGTTGTAAAAATGTTGTCTTAAGGCGAGTTCTTCTGTCCAGGTACTCACGGACTGGCTGTTACATACTGTTGTCATGGAGAGGAGGAAAACAAGATTATGGCCATCGCTCAGAAATGTAACCTGAGTCTTTATGTTCTCCCAGGTAAGATCTGACACGTAATTGATGGTGACTTATACTTACTCGCAACAAGTGGAGAATATTTCAGGTGTTTGCGGTGTTGATATGTCATTATTTCTCCCAGAACCCATAGAGCCAGGGCTGATGCAGGAGCCTTGTGACTGGGATGTCACTGTGGAGGCCTTGACTCAAGGTACCAACTCTCAGGTGTTCCCCAAGATGAAGAGAAGGGCTAGGATGGATCACCAGGCTACTAAACCCTCCAGGGACCAGGATTTCTACCCAGAGGGCCCTGAATCTAGCTGGGCAGCTAAGAGCCAGCATACAGCCAAGCCATGGGCTAAGGTCAGACTGAAGCCCAAGAAGGTGTCCCCAGCCATTCATGTCTTACCTTCTTCCCTGGCTTCAGCAGGCCCTGGGGCCTCCCAATCTCTGTCCCGGATGGAGCAACAGGATGCGCTACCTAAGATCTTTCCACTAAGTGCCTTTAAAGGTCAATGCTCAGGCTTCATGACCTTCCAGGATGCAGAGCTGGACTTCCTGTGCTTCATCCGGGAGGGGCCTGGCAGGTCAGTGGAGGTTATCCGACAGTTCAGAGGTCAAAGAGATAACCGTTATGGATGTAATGGTCAGGATGACCACGATGACACACACACACTCGAGAATGATGATGTGCCACTCACCAACACCCACATGACCCAGAAAAGAGAGTCATCTACCTGCCAAATGCAGCCTATTAAGTATAACTCTCGTCCCTCATCCTTGGGTTTAGCCTCTGGTGGGTCCAGCTCTGATCTCGACATGGATGACGTCTGGCGAGCTGACAAGTCTCCGCAGAGATGTAGAGATCGAACCCGATTAGCTGAAAACATACCAATTATTCTAACCCATTCTGCAGAGCAATTAACTGTGGTGCATGCAGGTAGGAAAAATGTTTTTGCTCCAACAGTATCTCCATCCAACCCACCATTGGCAACCCAGCCCAACCAACAGACCAAACCCAGGCCAAGGGGGAGAACTGAAAGCACTATACCCAGTGAAGATGCACCTTCTGTGGAGAAGGCAAGCGGCAGAAAAGCCGGGGGGAAGGCAGTCGGTGAGAAGGTAAAGGAGGAGACGAGCTGTAGGAAGCGACCTGATCTAGAGAGGGAGAGTCATGGCGTGTATGAGGTAATGGAGGAAGAAAAGGGTTATAATGATTGCTGGAGGGCCTACTACACAGCCTGGGTGCAGTACTATGCTTCCATGCCCCCGTCATGCCAACAGGGTTACCATGGCTACCACATTATGGCATCAAGATGGATGGCGGCTTACCGTATGAACTCTGTGTACATGGAGGAGCTGCTCAAACAGTAATGCAGGGCATCATGCTCATGCCTGAGAGTCTGTGTTAATATTTTGCTTAAACAAAACATGAAGTACATACAGAATGTCCACTCAGTGTCCGCTGCCCCTACATTGGGTATTTACCCAGTAAAACACATTTAATGCGTAAAACCACTTGCAAATGTGAAGAATCTCATTGTAAGAGCAGCTAAGGATGAAATGATTTAAGTGAGCAGTTCCCTAGGCAATTTTGTCCTTGTTACTACCGCTGTTTACTACAAGCTGCAGATTATACTGCATGCAGTATTATTTTTACATAACGTTGTTGATTATTTCTCTTCTAATAAAGATACTCTTAAAGCTGAAGTACATATGTTTTTTTGCATCGACATATTGCGATTCTATTAATCCGGATTCTGGATGAATTCCTACCGTATCAGGCCTGCATCTGAAAAACCTCTGTATACGGGTCGATCCCAAAATATCAATACTGAAGATACTACGTCTCGTTTTTGAAGATCAATTCTAGCGTCAATGGGATGGATAGTGTCAGTTAAATTCTTCTAGTTTGTGCCTATTTCATTACAGTGTGAGAGTTCTACTCTAAACTAAGGTCAGTAGGCATGGAAAGTGCTTCTCCAGCTCTGCTGTTGCTTGTGACTGTGCATTCATTCAGCAAACATATACGTTGAGTGAGCACCCTGACTACCGGCGCCAACAGACATGTCATGCATGAATGCCATGGCTGAATGAGAGGTGCATCGTGTGGATATAATTTTACAGCTGTAAACAAAAACATTGAGAACTACGATGTATGTAGGAAGGTTGTTTGCTATAGTGGTAACACCAATCTTTATACGTAAAAAAGCCACGAGAAAGAACTCAGAGCTGCAACAGAAAAGAAGGGAATGTCTTAGACCGATCCAAGAGACTGAGAGGAGAGGCAAGGAATATCTAGGTATTGAGTAGTTATTTACTAAATAGATTTTTTTTGTCAAATCAGATGTTCAGCATTGATGAATGCAACATTATTTACTAACTGCAATTGGTCATCATTAGCTGTTCCTTTAATAGACTAAATTCAGACATTGAAATATTTTCAACCCATTGACACTTATCTAAATTACTTATTTTAATTGAACTGAAGGAATATTCTTCAAACCTGAAAAATTCACATTTGAAAAACAATAATAAATAATCAATTTTAGTTATTTGCCTTTAAAAACCTCCATGGGTTTTAACATGCATGTGATTAAAGAATAAACAGTGAAAAGCGAAAGAACTTTACCACTCACCTGACAATGATTGCACATACTTTTGTGGTAATGGACTGGTCTGCTCACCCCTCGGAGCCTGATTCTTCCTAAATTTTGGCTCTCAGGGAGTTTTTCCTATTCACTGAAGTTCATCATTATTGTTGGTTGCTCATGGGGGTTTTAGGCCGGGTGTTTTGTGAAAGCACTTTGTGACAACTGCTGATGTAAAAAGGGCTTTATAAAATAAATGTGATTTAATGAAAATGTATTCTGATTTAGCCTGTTGATGATCCATCTACCTCAAATCATGACACACTGCTCTCCACTAAATTAAAGTACATAAGCCACTTTTAATAGTAAAAATTATCAGTAATTGGTATCGATATCGGCAGTTCTGGCCCTGTATTACTTGGTATTGGATTGAACCTAAATGTTGCGGTATTGCACCTCTAGGTGTACTGCTATGAAAAAAGCTGGTCGGCTCTCACAGTGGCCAGAAATGTTATCCTGCCCACAGGAAGTGAGCGTTTGACGTATCAAACAGAGAGCTGAGGCTTGACAAAATAAGGCACTGGCTACTCTGTATGACACGGTGAGACGCTGTCCATTTTTGTAAGAAAAAAAGGTAAGAAGTTCAGAATGTAACGGTACCTAATACGATTTGGATCAAAAGAAAGCAAATTTGGGAAAAGAGGCAGATAAACAACTTTCAGAGTGAACATTGCTGCAGTTGCCAATCCACTATGGAACTTATGGGAGTAAAATGCATTGAACTTCAATGATGGCAATTCTTCTGTTAAATAGGTTGGTGAAGTTAGCTAAAAGGCTAGCTACAAATCTAACCTCACGCTGTTGTGAGTAATAGTCCATATTGGTGTTAATGTGGCTAGCTCTACAGACATAGCAGACATTGCTCTAGTTACTGACTGTACATCTATCCTGTAGACATTGCAGGTTTTGCATCTACTACCAGCTTCTAATGTTAGCTGCCTAGAATAACCTCATACTGGTGTTAGTAATTGGCTATAATTAATTACCTGGCAAAAACAATTGGCCAATTTGGTTAATTAGTTAACTTTCTGTGGATAAAGAGGCGAACTGCAGTCTGTACATGCTGTTTGCTTTGTTTACATGCCCAGCTAGTAGTACTGTAAATGGAAAACATTACCAGGGCACCTTCAGAGTAGTAGCTGGCTATTCTCTTGCTTCCTATGTATGCTACATCAGTGTTCCTGGTCTGCAAAAATGTTTAGGTAAGTGGTACGTGTAAAATTGGCATCCACATGAATTCCAGGGCCCAGGGTATCACACTCCCTCTACGTGCTTGTTGTCTTCCCATATTGCATAGTGGTGCCATCCTTTCCCCAGGTAAACGGTGCACACAAACACAGCCTTCTATCTTATGTAAAAGATAATGTGACTCAACAGGCCAGGCAACCTTCCACTGCTCCCAGGTCAATGCTTGATTTTCCTCCCGACAGTGCAGTTAAAAATTTAAGTAACAGTAATTAGAATATAAAAATAAGAAAACACAATCAATCAATAATAACACTACAAGAAACACACATCAATAATAATAACTGTTAGTTTTGGACGGAATACTCCTGTACCTTCTGCCGGATGGCAGCTTGGCAAACAGTCCATGGCATGGGTGGCTGGGATGTGTAATAATTTGTTTGCTCCTCCTCCTACACCTTTACGTAGAGATCCTGCAGGGATGGCAGGTCAGACCTTGTGATGCGCTCTGCTGTTTTAATCACCCTCTGAAGGGCTATATGGTCAAGGGCAGTGCAGCTGCCATACCAGGCAGTGACACAGTCAGAAAAGATACTCTCGATAGTGCATCTGTAGAAGTTGGTGAGTATCCTGGAATCCATGCCAAATCTCCATAATCGGCATAGGAAGAGCCGTTTCCAGGCCTCCTTAAACAAGATGTCAGTCAAGTCATCGCTGATGTTGACACTAAGGAACTGGGTATTGTGAATTCTACTGCAGACCCATTGATGTGTATGGGGGCGTGATCTCCCTGCTGCTGCTTCCTGTGATCAACTATCAGTTTATCTACGTATAATTATTTAAATGTGTTATCCTATTATGGCATATGGACAGTACTGGATTGTCCTGAGGGCTGGACAATTATGCAGGCAGGGCGTTCTGCTGCTGAGGTAGCACTCTGCGTGTCTATTTGGCTGCAGTGGGGGTGGTACCTTAGGGTTCCCGGGTAGGAGCCTTTATAGGGGTGGATTTGGTAGGGAGTTAGTCAGTCTTGGGGCTCCTCATGTAGTGTGGAAAAAACCTGTGACCTGCAAAGTAGCAATATGTGTTAGCCTCACCTTGAATTGTGTTCTGAGTGAGTGAGCATTCTTTTATTTAGTTAGGCATAGGCAGTGGCTAAAAGCTGCCTGATTTTACTTAGTAATTAAAATGATTGAAAACCACATCTGTGTGTAAGGAGTGGCGGACCAAGGTTGTGGTTTCCCTGTTCAAAAAGGGGACCAGAGGGGTATCACACTACTCAGCCTCCCTGGTAAAGTCTACTCATAGGTGTTGGAAAGGAGGGTTCGGCAGATAGTCAAACCTTAGATTGAAGAGGAACAATGCGGTTTCCGTCCTGGTCGTGGAACAACCGACCAGCTCTTTACTCTTGCAAGGATCCTGGAGGGGGCCTGGGAATGTGCCCATCCGGTCTACATGTGCTTTGTGGATCTGGAGAAAGCGTATGACTGGGGTCCCCCGGGAGATACTGTGGGAGTATGGGGCGAGGAGGTCCCTTCTTAGGGCTATCCAATCTCTGTACGTCCAAAATGAGAGCTGTTTTCAGATTCTCGGTAGTAAGCCTGACTCGTTCCTAGGTGGGGTTTGGTCCCCGTCAGGGCTGCGCTTTGTCACTTCCTCTCCGGCATGCCACTTCACCGGTTTATTAACCACCGGCAGGAGAGTGATGGAAGCAGCACATCCCGAGGACGTTTAGTTGTTTTTATATTCTGTTGTTCACACATTGCATAATGTCCTGTAGAAACTGAACTGAACTTTTGTCTCATTTGTCTATTTTCTCTTAAAGTTCTCTACATAAGTTCTGTATTCTGACACTGCAGCCTCTGCATGGGATGAACCATGTGAGGTAGTTCTCCCCTCCCAAATAGTTGGTTGGGTCCATAGCCCGTCTTTTACAAAACGTTTTCTCAGATAGGCTACCGATAGCTGGGCCAGCCCTACCGTGACGATACGCGTCAGGGAGGATGGATGGGAGGAAGAGGCCAGGAGGGGCTGAAAAAGAAAGGTTGAAAAAAAGAATGGTATTGAAAGAGGATGCTGCAAAATTTGCCAATCTTACTGATTTATTTTCAAGAGGACAAATACCAGGGGCAACTGGTAAAGAGAGATATAGGCCTAATGAATAGTGTTAGCAATGTAATTATTTGGCTAATATCATTGTAGCATTGTCAGCCTATTCACAAGCAAACTATTACATTAAATTAAAATATAGCCTTTTTGTATCACCCAATATATGGAGAATCATAGACTTTGCAAATATTATGTTAATATTGAAAACTAAAGCTTGATCTGTGTATTCAGTAAGATTACCTCTTAATTCTGTTTTTGTATCTTTTGAGCTACAGATAAGCCAGTCCTCCGCTGAAAATTGTGAGCCCGAAATTTGGAATGAGGAGGCCATGACTATAGGGACAGGTAGAGAGGATTACAGAGTAAACAATATGAATTGAAGTTAATGTAAGAAAGAGCACTATATGACAGTTCATGATAAACCAATATGCATTGTTTGTTCAGAAGTGGTTGAAATACCACAATACTATACCCATGCAGAATTTTTTTTTTTTATGATCATGACAATGACGGCCCCCATGAGATCTCATTCCAACAAATTCACCTCAGGGACTCTTAGAAACATATGCAAGAGACTTGGGAAGAGACAAGTGAGGACAATTGTCACAGGAGACTGAAATCAGGTGGTGGGCTAAGGATCAGGCTCTCTCGAAGATCTTTGGGTGTTTTGGTACTCCCCAGGAAGCATTGTTTGTTGACTTGCTGCTGACCCTAGCCTCTGTTGAGGGAGATAGAAGTATGAAGTCAACAGTGAGGGTCAAAGCAAAGGGATTAATTGAAAATCTTTACTTCTCATTTTCCAACATACAGTGGGGAGAACAAGTATTTGATACACTGCTGATTTTGCAGGTTTTCCTACTTACAAAGCATGTAGAGGTCTTTAATTTTTATCATAGATACATTTCAACTGTGAGAGACAAAAATCCAGAAAATCACATTGATGATTTTTAAATAATTTATTTGCATTTTATTGCATGACATAAGTACTTGATCACCTACCAACCAGTAAGAATTCCGTCTCTCACAGATCTGTTAGTTTTTCCCTAAGAAGCCTTCCTGTTCTCCACTTGTTAACTGTATTAACTGCAACTGTTTGAACTCGTTTCCTGTATAAAAGACACCTGTCCACACATTCAGTCAAACAGACTCCAACCTCTCCACAATGGCCAAGAACAGAGAGCTGTGTAAGGATATCAGGGATACAATTGTAGACCTGCATAAGGCTGGGATGGGCTACAGGACAATAGGCAAGCAGCTTGGTGAGAAGGCAACATCTGTTGGCGCAGTTATTAGAAAATGGAAGAAATTACAGGCCTCTCTCATCTTTTTAAGTGGGAGAACTTGCACAATTGGTGGCTGACTAAATACTTTTTTGCCCCACTGTACGTTTCTGTTGACTTTGTCCATCATGCAGGTTGTATGTGAGAGAGGCATCTCAACTTCAAAATTTGTTAAGAATAGGCTATGAAGCTTATTGAGTCAGGACAACTTGGAGGCTTTCATGTTAATGTGCACAGAGAAGGAAATCCTCAAGCAATGACACAGTTATAGATAACTGATAAGTGGCTGAAACCAGTGCACTGCTTAGGCGGCTACTGATGCTTTTGGTGCTATTCACAATGTAACTATAAACTGTACAGTGAATAGAACTGTAAACATTAGTTCAATATGCCTCATTGTGGAAGAGTGTGATACATTTCAAATGCTTTCTTGCTTTCTGCTTTTGTTAATTTATCAACCTATCATTATGGAATAGTGGACTTTTTTTTCTCAGCTTTTACTTTTACATTATTTGTTGAACCATGGTATTAATAAAAACTACAGGATAATAAGAGCTGAATTGTTGCTTCATTTATCCAATTTCCACCACCATGGATAATGTGGGCCGGTCTTGGGCCTGAAACTCCCGGGCTGAGAAGTGGCCCCACTCGGGCCCTGTTTATATCAACAGTACATTATAACTCCAGGTCTTTTTGACACACATACTTAGACACATGTATCAACTCAAATGTGATTTCTGGAATCATTGGTGTACAACCAGTTTACTGCGGTCTTGTCTTTTATTCACCCAGTAGTTACTAAATGTCTCCATTTATTTTCAGTATATTTGTTTCAAAACACATTTTATTATGATAATAAAGAAACAAATGTCTCATGAATAATTAAGACTTCATACAATGCTTCAACAAAACATTACCTCTCACGATGTGAGTGGCCCTAGGAAAGTAAACAATGTTTGGGATTGTATTGGGGGAAATAATATTTTGATGATGTTTGTGCTTAGAAACCTCAGTAATATTTACAATGAATTCGTAATTATCAATTAGCTTTTTACAATGATAAACTTGGATTGCAAACTCAACCTGCCATTGGTACAGAGGAATGATGATTGCTGATATTGCGCCTCTGTATGCTTATTATGTAGGTATTCCATTCAAAATCAGCAGTTTTTAGCTACAACAGTCATTTACTACATTAACAGTGTCTACGCAGTACTTTGGATTAATTTGATGTTATTTTAATGGACTAAAAATGTGCTTTTATTTAAAAAACAATGAAGTTTCGAAGCAAGTCCTAACTTTTGCACGGTAGTGTATATTGCTGCCAAAAATATTCTAAACCTTGCACTTTTTAAAATAACTTTCTATTTAATCAAAAGTAAGCAGAAAGTGAATAACCTTATGGTTTCCACCCATTATTGTCAACATTATCCAATTACGGAATACATTTTTCCTACTGAAACTTATGTTAATCCTGGTAATTCAGTAAAGTAAAAGAAAAAGCATTGCTCATTTTCAAATTCATTGTTGAAGAAAACTGTAGCTTGAGTTCTTTAAAACATTTAGGAAGCATCCTCCTCTACCTGCAACACGGCTTACTTTTTAGCTGCAAACCACTCCTGAACTGCTTTATTTGAGAGGTGCCTTAGCAGCAGTTGATTTCTAAGTTGCGCTCCAAAATATCTTGATTATTATTTAGAATTCTCTGGGATAGTGCAAATAATTTTGTCCAGACAATTAGCATTTTTATGCAAATTTGCAGATTTAACAGTTTATTACTTGGTCCAGTGTGGTTGTGACATAAATCAAAGCACTTGTGAAAACATAATTTTCACATAACTGATGAAGTGCTATTCTTTTCTTGTATTTACCTTTTGCAATGCCATGACAGCAAAGCATAGTTTAATACAATTAAGAATTAGTTTCTGTAACTTTGCTAACAAACTCTCAATTTTAAGGTCTTTGTCTGATTTTTGTCTGATAAGTATAATGTGTGGGACATGATAGATTCCTAGAGAATGGAAATTAGCTGATGTGTGAATATGATCTATACAAAAAGGCTTGATGTCAGTAGTTGATGATAATGAATATGTAAGGGATGTATAAATGCCCTTATGAATGCTATTGCTGTTCAGCATCAGTTCTTAAAGCCACTGTGTGTGTAAAACTGTACATTTTTATTATCCATTACCTAAACATTATTCTCATTCAAAATGCTGTTTGACTTAACTCCTAACCTATTAACCTATAACACCAACAAAAATCCTAAACCCCTAAGCCAAAAACTGGTTTTCTGAAAGACATGACCAGACAAAGTGTATTTTCAATGCTTTACTATATTAATGAGGACTAATGATTTCTCGTCCACACTGGTTGTGTGCACATGCATGGTCGTGTCTACAAACCCATACACATTCAAAGCCCATGTCTGTGGTAGATGAGTCAAAGCTGTCTAAACAATAAAGCCCACAGGTTTTATATTTGTTGCAGATATAGATGTTTTTATCCGGCGTTTCACAGTCAAGACACAAGACAAGGTCATAAATAATAACAAACACCTGACAGAATACACACTGCATTAATGTCAACAACAACGTGAGTCAAGAGAGAATAAAGCTGAGACTGTCAAAGACTGAGCCAAGGAAGAAAAAGTTAACTATGGGAAAGGAAAACAAAAAACGGTCCAAAACAACAGCATATTTCAGTGGAAATCATCTGGGAAAATGAACATAATTTATATCAACAGTGTCATTATACAGTTTAACTTAAACCATTATATTTGATAGAAGTGAACCCAATAACCGGAAATCTTAGTTGACAAACAATTATACTAGACTGCTTTTCAGTCAACATAATTAAAGGTTTTAATCAATACCAAGTAATTCACCTACGCATAAATTCTCTGAAAATTGCCTGTCTTGTTTTTTCATGTAGTACCTCTGTGTCAGAGAATGACTGTATTACACATACACTAAATGCTAATACTAGGTCTGGGCAGCTATGGTTCCTTGATACACAATTTTGTTCTTGAGTTGCAATACCTGTGCTTAAAAGTAAAGCACATACATAGTCTAAATAAAAAATATTGAACCAGTTTGGGGATTGAACCTGTTTGGTTTGGTTTGTACACAGTTTTTGTTTCCTGTAATAGACAGATGCCATACTGTAGATCTACTCTATATTGCCCTCTTTGAGTGCAAGTATCTCTGGAATGCTTGGGGTCAATTCCATGTAAATTCCTAAATATAATGAACTAATGTGGAATTGAGCCCAACTCTAGTGTGGCAAAGAGACAGGTTAGTACCTGCAACCCAGAATGGTGAAGTGTTATATGTAAGGATTGGTTTATGTGTTTGTGTCACCCAGTCTTCCATATCACTGTGCCAACAGATCTCCAAGGTTAAAGTTTTCCATAAAAATGTAAAACAACTCTCAAAACTGAGAACATGTCAGGGGGAAACATGTCAGGGTGAGAGAAAATATACAAATACCAATTTTCTATTCTCATAGAAGACAACACACACACATACACACACACACACGCACAACATACATATTGAGTTTGGACAGAAAATGTTAACGACTCAAAACAACTACTAAAAGCATATTGTTCTTTGAAGAGGAGAGATAGAAGTATACAAACAACTGGCATGAAGAGAGAAAGAGAGAGGGGACAGCTTCACTGGCTTCCACAGACAATGGCCAAAAATAACAAAATATTATATTAACAATATTCACATAAACCAGGCTCTGGACAAATCCCAGTAAGAAATTCTCAGCAAATTCCTTGATCTTTTAGTTAGATGTTGTTTTATTTTAAATAGAACCTTACTAGTCTTGGTTTGGGGAGGTTCTGCTGTAGATAAGATTTCCTTTCAAGGAACAGTAAGAAACTGATCTACAAATATTTTTAAGAAAGAATATGAAACACTTCCTCTAACAATTCATGCACATGTAATGTATAAAAGGCTTCCAGCTGAAGATTTTTGATCGAAATATGCAGGAGCCTTCAACAAGTAACAGCTAGTCACACATACAGTGCAATGGATAGTTATAGAACAACTAAACTAAACACAAAGTTCATCATACACACAACCTATACCCAGACCCACTATCTCTGACAGACACATTATAATAGTTTACTGAGAATTTTCACAGTGAAATTAAATTAAACCTGGGAAAAACAAATGAAACACTGGTCAGCCATAACATTATGAAAGGTGAAGTGAATAACACTGATAATCTCGTTATCATGGCACCTGTCAGTGGGTGGGATATACAGTGGGGAGAACAAGTATTTGATACACTGCTGATTATGCAGGTTTTCCTACTTACAAAGCTTGTAGAGGTCTGAACAAATTTTACCATAGGTACACTTCAACAGTGAGAGACGGAATCTAAAACAGAAATCCAGAAAATCACATTGTATGATTTTTAAACAATTAATTTGCAATTTATTGCAAGACATACGTATTTGATCACCTACCAACCATTAAGAATTCCAGCCCTCACAGATCTGTTTGTTTTTCTTGAAGAAGTCCTCCTGTTCTCCACTCATTACCTGTATTAACTGCAACTGTTTCGAACTCGTTACTTGTATAAAAGACACCTGTCCACACATTCAATCAAACAGACTCCAACCTCTCCACAATGGCCAAGAGCAGAGAGCTGTGTAAGGACATCGGGGATAAAATTGTAGACCTGCACAAGGCTGGGATGGGCTACAGGACAATAGGCAAGCAGCTTGGTGAGAAGGCAACATCTGTTGGCGCAGTTATTAGAAAATGGAAGAAATTCAAGATGATGGTCAATCTCCCTCGGTCTGGGGCTCCATGCAAGATCTCACCTCGTGGGGCATCAATGATCATGAGGAAGGTGAGGGATCAGCCCAGAACTACATGACAGGACCTAGTCAATGACCTGAAGAGAGCTGGGACCACTGTCTCCCAGAAAACCATTAGTAACACACTACGTTGTCATGGATTAAAATCCTGCAGTGCACGCAAGGTCCCCCTACTCAAGCTAGCGCATGTCCAGGCTCATCTGAAATTTGCCAATGACCATCTGGATGATCCAGAGGAGGACTGTGAGAAGGTAATGTGGTCTGATGTGACAAAAATGTAGCTTTTTGGACTAAACTCAACTTGCCGTGTTTGGAGGAAGAAGGATGAGTACAACCCCAAGAACACCATGCCAACCATGAAGCATGGAAACATCATTCTTTGGGGATGTTTTTCTGCAAAGGGGACAGGACGACTGCACTGTATTGAGGGGAGCATGGATGGGGCCATGTATCGCGAGATCTTGGCCAACAACCTCCTTCCCTCAGTAAGAGCATTGAAGATGGGTTGGGTCTTCCAGCATGACAACGACCAAAAACACACAGCCAGGGCAACTAAGGAGTGGCTCCGTAAGAATCATTTCAAGGTCCTGGAGTTGCCTAGCCGGTCTCCAGACTTGAACCCAATAGAAAATCTTTGGAGGGAGATGAAAGTCTGTATTGCCGAGCGACAGCGCCGAAACCTGAAGGATCTGGAGAAGGTCTGTATGGAGGAGTGGGCCAAAATCCCTGCTGCAGTGTGTGAAAAACCTGGTCAAGAACTACAGGGCACGTATGATCTCTGTAATTGCACACAAAGGTTTCTGTACCAAATATTAAGTTCTGCTTTTCTGATGTATCAAATACTTATCTCATGCAATAAAATGCCAAATTATTATTTAAAAATAATACAATGTGATTTTCTGGATTTTTTATAAGATTCGGTCTCTCACATTTGAAGTGTGCCTATGATAAGAATTACAGACCTCTACATGCTTTGTAAGTAGGAAAACCTGCAAAATCAGCAGTGTATCAAATACTTATTCTCCCAACTGTATTTGACAGCTATTTCATTCTGTCCTTAAAGTTGATCTGTTAGAAACAGGAAAAATTGGCAAATGTGAGTATCAGAGGGACTTTGGCAAAGGCCAAATTGTGATGGCTAGACAACTGGGTCAGAGTATCCAAAAATGCAGACCTTGTGGGGTAATCCCGGTTTGCAGTACCTTGCAAAAGTGGTCCAAGGAAAGAAAATCGGTGAACAGGTGACAGGGTTATGGGTGGCCAAGGCTCAGTGATGCAGGTGGGGAGCAAAGGCTGGCCTGTTGGTCTGATCCAACAGACGAGCTACTGTAGCTTAAGTTGCTGAAAAAGTGAATGCTGGTACTGATAGAAAGGTGTCAGAACACACATTGCACTACAGTTTGTTGCATATGGGGCTGCGTAGCTGTAGACCAGTCATGGTGCCAATGTTAACACCTGTTCATAGCCAAAAGTGCCTACAATGGGCAAGTAAGCATCAGAACTGGACCACGGAACAATGGAAGAAGGTAGCCTGATCTGATGAATCACGTTTCCATTTACATCACATGGATGGCTGGGTGGTTGTGCATCACTTACCTCGAGAATACATGGCACCAGGATGCACAATGGGAAAAAAGGGCAAGCCTGTGGCAGTGTGATGCTTTGGGCAATGTTCTGCAGGGAAACATTGGCTCCTGCCATTCATGTGAATGTTTCTTTGACATGTATGACCTACCTAAGCATTGTTGCAGACTATGTGCACCTTTTCATGGCAACAGTTTTGACTGATGGCATTGACATCTTTCAGCAGGATAATGCGCACTGCCACAAAGCAAATATGGTTCAGGAATGGATTGAGGAACACAACAATGAGTTCAAGGTGTTGTCTTGGCCTCCAAATTCCCCAGATCTGAATCCAATCCAGCATCTGTGGGATGTGCTAGACAAACAAATCCGATCCATGGAGGCCCGACCTCGCAACTTACAGGACTTCAAGGGTTTGCTGATAATGTCTTGGTGCCAGATACCACAACACACATTCATAGGTCTAGTGGAGTCCATGCCTTGACGGGTCAGGGCTCTTTTGGCTTCAAAAGGGGGACCTACACAGGGCAGGTGGTCATAATGTTATGGCTGATCGGTGTATGTTACTTGTATTCATGAAAATTGGTGGAACAAAATAAACCAAAAGAAAAGGTGAATTAAAAGACTTCAATATGTATTATTTGTCTTCTTAAACATAGAATTTGTTTCCTGCAGTATCAATGTATAGACCAGACTGGTCAACCATCAAACTCAGCCTACTTAACCATAAAAAGGTGCTGTATGTACAATGAAAAATGACTTTACTCCACTATATATGACCAGCGACTGATTAAGTGTTTCTCTCTCTTTTTCTCTCTCCTTACACTGTGTACCCACAAAAAAAAAATATGCTGATGTAAACACACACAGTACATTGTATCTAAATCCTTCATCCATTTTTTCAAGGAGTCCATGTCTTTATAGCACATCTCAACTAGGGGGCAGTCCTTTCCCATGGCTCCAGTCTGGGACTCTGCCTTTCCAATTCTCCTGATCCTCTGTCATTCTATCGTTCACACTGTCCCCGTCTATCTGCATGAATTTCCATCTTGTCTCTCGGTATGTCCCTCCCTCACATCGCAGACACTTTTACAACGTTCTGAAGGGCGAGGCCAGTGGGTGGCAGGTGGGCATCAACTTCAGGAGTGGTTCCCGGGGGTGTTGGAATGCTGATTATTGCTGTGGTGCTTGTGCCGCTCTGGCAATTGGGGCGTGTATGTTCATCCACAAGCATGTTCAGATGGGAACGACTTAAGTGGACAAGATTGAGGAAGAGATATTTCTTTTGACAGAATTATAAGACAATCATTAATCAATACAAATCAGGTGAAATATCTGCAATGGGTATAGAAAAGAATCACCACCCTGTAAAATAATTACATTTTGTTGCTTTGCAGCCTGAAATGAAGACAGACACAGTTTACTCAGTGCAACTTATAACATCCAAGTGAAAGATATAACACCATGTCAGAAAAAAATAAAAAAACAATCACTGAGTTGGAAAATGGATCACCCCCTTGTTTCAGTATTTTGTTGAACAACCTTTTGCTTTAATTACAGCCTTTAGTCTGTTGGGATATGTCTCTACTAACTTTGCACATCTAGACATTTCACCTTCTTTGCAGCACTGCTCAAGTTCAGTTAAATTTGATGGTGACCATTTGTGGACTGCTGTCTTCAAGTCATTCCACAGATTTTCAATGGGGTTTAAGTCTGGGCTCTGACTAGGCCATGCAAGGACATTCACCTTTTTCTCCTTCAATCACTGTGTGGTCAGTTATGCTGTGTGCTTTGGGTCATGTGATGGAAATTTCACCGATAGACACTCAAAGGAGTAAGACAGAGACAAAATTCTCTTGGCACAATTAGTAGTTTATTTGCAAATAGAGAGACGCGTCAAATGCTTACCGAATAATCATTCGAGGAGTCTCTGAAGAAATTACATGTACAGCTCGTATTTATCACAGTCAAAGGGGTGTGGTATAATGCTGCACCTATGTGCTAACTCAATAGAATACATTCCTTTTGTTCTATTACCACCTAGGCCTGACACAGGCCTGACACAAAGGGCATACTGTCCTTCTCCACATGGGTAATCTCATCAAGTCTGTTAGGGTTTACAGCATCCTGCCATATTGTTCCCCGTTGTGTTTACCTAAAGGGACAACTGCCCCCACCGTCCCCCACAATCACATTCCTAAGGAACAAAGGACTGATACCCCTATTCAGAACATCTCATGATCCCCTGTATAATATAGACATGTGGGTCACAACCAAAGACCAGAGTTACATACTAGGCAATAGATAAGCAAACATGTCTCAAAAATACATTAGTTAAGAAATTGCCACAACAGTCATTGTCATGTTGGAAGGTAAATCTTCTTCCCATTTACAACTTTCTGGCAGAGAGCAGCAGATTTTCCTCAAGAATTTGACAGTATATTGCCCCATCCATTTTTCCTTCTATCCTGACAAGTGCTCCAGTCCCTGCTGCAGAGAAACAACCCATAACATGATATTACCACCTCCATGCTTTACTGTAGGAATGGTGTTATTTGGATGGTGAGCTGTATTGGATTTTCGCCAGACATATCGTTTGGCATTGAGGCCAAACAATTACATTTTAGTGTTATCTGACCAAAACACCTTTTTCCACATGGCCTTAGAATCTTCAAGGTGCGTTTTGGCAAAGCTCAGTCGTGACTGCATGTTGCCTTTCTTGAGGAGTGGCTTTTTTCTTGAAACCCTCACATAGAAGCCACATTTATGGAGAATTTGTGATAGTGTTGTCCCATGCACACAATGACCACTCTTTGTCATGAATTCCTGCAACTGCTTCAGAGTTGCTGTAGGCCTCTTAGTAGCCCCTCTGTCCAGTTTCCTCCTGGCTCTTTCAGCCAGTTTGGAGCGTCATCCTGACCCAGGGAGGGTCTGTGTTGTACAAAATACCTTCCACTTCTTAATAATATACTTCACTGTGCTTCTAGGCACTGATAAAGCCTTTGAATTTTTTTTGTATCCATCTCCTGACTTGTGCCTGTCCACAACTTTATCCTAGAGATCTTTTGACAATGCCTTGCCACCCATAGTTGATTATTGTCTTCAGTTGCACTACCAAGGACTGAAATGCTTCAGAAAAAGCTTGTTTCATGTTGGGCTAATCAAAATGACCACAGCTGATCACAGTTGAAAGTCAATTGGTTTTGTGTGCTATTGAGAAGGTGCTTAACTACACCTGGTTGGGTGTACAAGTCATTTTTAAGAGGGGGGTGATTCTTTTTCCAACTCAGTGATTCTGTTATTTAATTTGTCTTTTTTTTTCCGGACAAGTTGGTATTATATCTTTCACTTGGATGTTATAAGTTGTAAATACAGCTGAGTAACACAAACAATTTTTTTTGTCCATTTTCATTTCAGGCTGCAGTGCAACAAAATTTGATTATTTTAAAGGGGGGTGATTCTTTTCTACACCCACTGTATGTAAGTTATTTTCCCCTGACCTCATGAAAGACCACATAAAAATGTATGAAAGGGATTAGTCATATGTTAGCAGAAAGGCAACATTACTGGAAAAATCTGAGAGCGATAACCGGTAATTTGCCATACTAGACTCAAATCTAAATAAAATGATACTTGTTTTCAGCTGTGTACTTTTGAAAACAATGTATTTTAAATACCACATGATAAAATACAGATGCAATAGAAACCAGTTCTGGCTAACGCACTTAAACCAATGACTCTTTTCGAAGGAGACGTTGGGAGAATTTGATAATTATTTTTGGGTACACTGGAAATCTCTGTAATCTGCTGTAAGAATAATTCAACTGTTGGATGTGCATTTCTTGCTTGTTTTGTTAACTGGTAGATCACCATTTCCATTCACAATGTGCATAGGCAAAGTAGCATGTCTCAGCTCCGCCTGGAACAGCTTATATTGTTTTCAACAAAAATCTTGAATGCAATCACATATTTAATTACTGCAGGACAGAGTAAGATGTTTTTTTTAAACTGTATTTTCTATAATCCAATCCAATCCAATGTATCGTATTACAGCACATAAACAACAAATAAGTGTAATGAGTAAATAATCCAGAAATTTGAAATAGAAAAACATTTCTTCTTTGATTAATTGATTGTTTTCATATTTTCATAAACAAGTACACTTTAATACATTTGAATGAATTGACTTTGCCCATCAGCTCAGTCAGTCAGTTCATTTCACAATTCTATCAAGGATGTGTATCGTATTTCATAGTTTTTATTTTATCTGCATTAAAATGTAATCATATATATGATATACACCTCTGGAGATAAGAAACCAGGCAAGCCTAGTTCAGCCAGCCCACAATAGATAGTGTTGCCCTCTCAAGATTCAAACCCAGGTCACCCACATGGACAGCTGTGTTGTTAACCACTACACCATAGAGCTGTAAATTTGATGGGTGTCAGTATAGAACTACAGTAAAGAACTGAAACCTTATTTTCCTCACTCAAAATGTTTATTTTCAACACTTTCATTATGAAGAATAGTTATTATTTTATTCAAATAACCTTTGAGGTACTACTTGCAATGTTTTTGCAATCCAGCTGTTCCTTTTGCAAGAGGACAGTGATGACCACAGCAGTTGGTTTTTATACTTTTCCTCATTAAATTAGATTTGGTTCAGCTAATCACCTAATCAGTACCTCATTAAGTAAAATGAGGTGTGTCTGTGTTGGAATTTAACAAACACTTGAATGGAATGGCTGCTGATTTTTTAGGAGTGGTCTGAATTTTTTCCAGGGTTTTATATTACATAAACGCCATAGGGAGCAAAGTTCGCTTACTGTAATAATCTATAATGGCAGCTAGAGACCAGGATGACTAACGGTCAATTCATCCCTTGTCAACTACAGTATACACTACAAAAACAGCAATGAAGCAAAAGAAGACATAGACCAACTCTCTATAGCTAGCTACCGGAACCCTAAGCTAACGTTAATGTCACGTCCCAGCCTCCACAAGCGCGCAGCAGAGGGCGCCCGCGCTCCGGGGACACAGTGCGCCTGCGCTCCAGAAACCCAGTGCGCACCTAAACACACCTGTCACCAATCACCAAACTCGCACACCTGTCCCCAGTCACCTAATCACCAAACAATACAGCTCCCTGGCATCTCACCCCTGCCAGATCAATGGTTCATGTTCTCATGCCATATCTCGCGGTTTCCAGTTCTCTGTTCCGGCATTCCGTGTACCGACCGTTTGCCCGTTTCCGACCATCCTGCCCGAGCCCTACCTGTACTTCTGTTCCTCGTTGTTACTCTGACTTCTCGCCTGCCCCTGACTACTCTGCCCAGTCCCTGATTGTACCGCTGCCGTCAGCACGTTTACCGACCTCCCGCCTGTCCCCGACTACTCTGCCTGCCGTTCGTTTGTGCCTTCGCCGCCGGTACGTGAGACATCTCACTTACCGCCCCCGTCCTCGCTACCTGTCTCTGCCCCTCTCGCTACCTGTCTCTGCCCCTCTCGCCCCCAGTCCGCACTTGGGTCCTAACCAGTGCTCGTGACAGTTAAACCTCAGTGCCTTTTTAATTAGTGCCTTTTTTTAAACAGGCAAATCAATTTTTCTTATTTTTATTCAGAACGTCATTCTCTATCGGGCATTAGTGCGGAACCGCTTTCTGTAGTAATTGTAGAATGCTGTAATAGTTTTTTTTACCAAAAATATCTTACCTAGTTGTTCAAATGTAACCAACATTTGTCTAATTACAGTATTTATCTGGCTAAAACATTGCCACCATGCAAACAAAATTAGGACCACAGAAATGGAATGACAAATCTAAAAGAGAATGCCAAAATATGTGTATCAGTTAAGTCATCGCTGATTTGGACTAAGTTGGTTATGAATAGCAAAGATATGACATAATAAAATACCTGTGTTGAAAACAAAGGGATTTGAATGTGGCGTAGTTAACTTTATACAATAAAACATTTATGACCTGTTTTTTTGGACAGTAATGATATTAATATTTATTTATTTTTTGGCATGTGGTTTGGGTCCTTAACGTAACATTTTGTTGCGGGCCCTGGTCTGAATGTGTCAGAACTCGGACGCAACCCAATTTTACCATTGCCTGTTTAAATGTTGAACCTTAACTCTTCTAGAGCTTAATGCTTACCTGGTGTTGAGGGGCTGAATGTGGATGGTGCTGAGCTCCTGCAGATTATGATGAGGGTGTGAGTGGGGGTGTGTCACAACACATGTGGGCGTACTAGAGTTGGGAAAAGGGGCGTGGTTCCTCTTGGAGTGGCGAGTACAGCAGATGCCCGTCATACCTTCTTGGCTGGAGAGGGAGGGGCTTCGTGATGGGTTGCTAATGAGTGCCCACTCCAAGCAGCTTTGCTCATAAAATTGCTCATCTGCAAACTCATGATTCTACAGCCATAGAGAAAAAGTTTCAGCTATAAATGCAAGATATGTTTAGCATTCATATTTCAGTAATTTAGCAGACACTTTCAGCTGTGTACCAGAGCAACTTACAATTAGTGCATTCATCTGAAGATAACTTGGTCGGATCACACAATCCACTAATAGAGTACACCCTACTCAATAAAGTAGTTTTAAGTAGTTTTGAAACAAAGTCAGTGCAAGATACTTTTATAGGCTATATAAATGTACATAAATTATGTTTTTGGTCCTAAGGGGTTTTAGACGGCCAAGAGAACTGAGGTGGCAAAATCAAGAGCATGGATAGGGATGTAGGGATTGAACAATGGCTGAAGGTAGGGAGGGGCCGTTCAACTTGCTGCTCCGGAGGTAAGCACAATGGTCTTGTACTGTATCCAAGTTTCAATTGGAAGTTCAGTGTTGTTACGTGCACAACACTTGGTTTTGTTCGTGTCCACTATACGCCCACAAGTGCCCGGTTGTGATTGGATGCCGTTTCCCGCCAGACATTACACTTCCGGTCCGGGTCATCTGCCTCCTCCCACATAAAAGAGCAGTCATTTCTTCCCTAGTTCTTCTTTGTTCTTGATGAACTCACTGTTTTTTGTTTGGTAACTTACAATATACAGCATTTTTCTTCAAGTTTATACTTTTATGGAAATGTATTGAAAGTGCATTGAAACTAATCGGGAGGAAGTTTTTCATGCAGCAAGACAATGACCCAAAGCACACTGCCAACAAAACAAAGGACTTCATCAGGGGGAAAGGTTTTAGACTGGCCAAGTCGATCACTTGACCTCAACCCAATAGAGCAAGCATTTCACCTCCTTAAGAGGAGACTGAATGGAGAACCACCCAGAAACAATCAAGAACTGAAAGAAGCTGCGGTAAAAGCCTGGAATAGCGTCACAATTGAAGAATGCAATGGTTTGGTGATGTCGATGGGTCACAAGTTTGAGGCAGTTATTGCAAGCAAGGGTTATGCCACCAAATATTAAATGTTATTTACTATAAGATTATTTGTCCCATTACTTTTTCTCACCTAAAAATGCTGTGGTCTAAATCAAACGGTGATATGTCCTAAGTTGTTTAACACATCTAGATGTGAATACCAGAAAAGAAAGCTGAAATTATGAACTCTTGTCTTTTGATCTTAAACTCAAATGTCTTCACTGAACATCAAAAACAAAGGAATTTGCCTTGCCATTCCAATACTTTTGGAGGGGACTGTATCTTTCAACAACGAGATCCCTCTGATGCTTTGGAAGATCTCTGCGGACCATGGTCTTTGGTCTGATATGCAACTAAGAAAATGTCAGGAAAATCCATGGAACTTTATTAGTGATTAATCAGTCACTTTATATGATACTTTATTTTTAACATGCGTTTTAATGTGATTAATTAATTCTGAACACAGCCACCTCCCGAGTTATAAAAGGGTGTGCACACTTATGCAACCAGGTTATTGTAAGGTTTTTATTTTAAAATGTTCCCACTCAAAGATTTCAGTTTGTTTTTCAATTGAATTGTTCACATTTTAGGTCACATGATTTTTCTTTGTCTCATTCTTTTATATTACAAGAACCTGGCATTTTAAGGGGTGTGTAGACTTTCTATATCCACTATGTATATGTGTATATATGTATATATATATATGGTAATTAAATTACTTTTCACTGTAGTTCTTCTTGCTGTGTAACTATTGGTTTTATGTTAGCGAGGTGTTCCCACTCGCATCTAGCTTATTGCTAATGTGCAGAAGAGTGTATTAACAAGGAAGAAATAGAGAAGGTTGAACACCAGATGAGCTGCAGCGTTTATGAAAACAGTTGTGCACAAAAGTTTGTATACCTTTGGAGAATTGGTAATGCATGTATATGTACCCTTTGTAAAGAAGACATGAGTGAGCAAGCAAAACACGTCTCTAATTTCTTATGGGATTCACATTCAACTGTAGGTCATAACAGAATGTGAATGTGGCAACAAAGAATGTGGCAACAAAGAAAAAACAATCCTGACCCCTGTTCAAATGTCTGCATACCCTTAGCTCTTAATACTGTGTATTGCTTCTTTTAGCATCAATGACAGCGTTCTGTCTTTTTTAATAGCTGTCTGAGGACCCGAATTCTTGCAGGTGGAACAGCTGCCCATTCGTCTTGGCAAAATGCCTCTAGGTCATGCAAAGTCTTTGGTCGTCTTGCATGAACTGCAGGTTTGATATCTCTCCAGAGGGGCTTGATGATATTAAGGTCAGGAGACTGTGATGTCCACTCGAGAACCATCACCTTTTTCTGCTGTAACCGCCAGAGGGTCAACTTGGCCTTGTGCTTATTAGGGAAAGTCCAAGAGCATCCCACGTGCTGATGTTGTGCAGAAGAATGCAAATTGTCTGCCAGTATTTTCTGATAATATACTGCATTCATTTTGCCATACATTTTTACAAGATTCCCGTGTTTTTAGAGCTCATACAACATCTGTAAACCACCACCATGCTTCAGTGGGGATGGTATCCTGTTCACAATAGACCTTGTTGACCCCTCGCCAAACCTAGCAATGGTTGTGACCATAAAGCTATTTTTGGTCTCGTAACTCGAAATTACTGTATGCCAGAATCTGTGAGGCGTATCATAGTGGTGTTGGGCATATATTTACCAGGCTTTTTGGGGGGTATTGGCGCGGTAAAGGCTTCTTTCAGGTAATTTGACCATGCAGCTAATTTTTGTTTACGTATTGTCGTATTGTTCAACCACACCGTCTTTTTCCAGAGCAGCCTATATTTCTCCTGAGGTTACTTGTGGGTTTTTCTTTGTATCCCAAACAATTCTTCTGGCAGTTTTGATTGAAATCTTTCTTGGTCTACCTGACCTTGACTTGTTATCAAGAGATCCCAGAATTTTCCACTTTTTAATAAGTGATTAATCAGTAATTACAGGCATTTTGCAAGGCTTTGGATATCTTCATATCCGTTTCCATCTTTGTAAAGGTCCATTACATTGTTACACAGGTTTTTTGACAGTTATTTTCTGCTACCCATGGCTCAGTGTCTAGCCTGCTCAGTGCTTCCACGTGAAAACTAATTGACTATTTATACACGGACACTAATTGCAATTTAAAACAGGTGTGGGAAATTCACCTTTAATTGTCATTTTCACTGGGGTGTCTGGAACAAGGCCAAACATTTATCATTAAACTTTCACGGTCCCGGCCAGCTGGGGCCGTTCCGGTCCGTGTTTTCTGTATGTCAGTGATCTGTCTTGTCCTTGTTTCTGTTGATCAGTGTATGTAGTTCACCTGTGTTTTGCCCCCACCTGTTTCTGTTCTGCTCGTTAGTCTGTGTATTTAGTTCAGTCAGTTACTCTCTGTGTTTGTCGGATCATTGTCTTGTCTTGTCGTTGTGTAATGTTTGCTCCTGCTCCTGCTCCTGCTCCTGCTCCTGCTCCTGCTCCTGCTCCTGCTCCTGCTCCTGCTCCTGCTCCTGCTCCTGCTCCTGCTCCTGCTCCTGCTCCCGCTTGACTGGTCTAAGTTGTGTTGTTTTTTCGTTGTAGTGCTCGGTTTTGTTTTCCTTTTAGTTTACGTTAAAGTCCTCCCTTGAACCCCTGCATCTGCCTCCATCTCCCTTTTTGGATTTTTGTTTTGGATTCCCCACACCGCCTGCGTGACAAAATGATCCGACCACAACATTGGAGACAGCAGAGGTTGACGGTAGGGGAACTCCTCGGATGTCCGGACCCTGACTCCGAGGAGGAGGACCCTTACCGTCTCCCATGGGAGGACTGGTTGCCGGAGGAGCAGCCCTTAAGCCCAGGCTGGCGGCGCCCGAGACGACGACGACGACGACGACGACGAAGTCATGTAGACTGGACTGGCAGCAGGCTGGCCATCCGGCCTACAGCCGCCCCTGTTCCGCGGCCCGCCCCTGTTCCGCGGCCCGCCCCTGTTCGGCAGCCTGTCCCTGATCCTGTTCCTCTGCTCTCCGCCGCTCCTGTGCCTGCCGCCACCCCGGGGCCTCCCCAAATATTTTTTATGGCGGGGCTACGTGCCCCTATTCAGGCCCCTCCGAGGGGGCCTGGGCCACAGGGGGCCCCCGAGGAGGCACTGCCTCCGCCGCCGCCTGAGTGGCTGGCAGAAGGATTCCTTCTGCCACCCCCAGAGGGGTGGGATGACAAGCCCCTGCCACCCCCCCCTGCTCCTGACCCTCTCGACGGCCCTGACCCTCTCGACGGCCCTGACCCTCCGGACCCCGCCGGCGCCCCCGACCCGCCTGACCACGCCGGCGATGCTGAGCCCCCGCCTTGGTGTCCCGCCCGCCCTCCCCTTCCTTGTTTGGCGCTTCCGGGAGTCTTATGTGGGGGGTACTGTCACGGTCCCGGCCAGCTGGGGCTGTTCCCGTCCGTGTTTTCTGTATGTCAGTGATCTGTCTTGTCCTTGTTTCTGTTGATCAGTGTATTTAGTTCACCTGTGTTTTGCCCCCACCTGTTTCTGTTCTGCTCGCTAGTCTGTGTATTTAGTTCAATCAGTTTCTCCCTGTGTTTGTCGGATCATTGTCGTGTCTTGTCGGTGTGTAATGTTTGCTCCCGCACCTGCTCCCGCTCCCGTTTGATTGGTCTAAGTTGTGTTGTTTTTTTCGTTGTAGTGCACGGCACTTGGTTTTGTTTTCCTTTTAGTTTACGTTAAAGTCCTCCCTTGAACCCCTGCATCTGCCTCCATCTCCCTTTTTGGATTTTTGTTTTGGATTCCCCACACCGCCTGTGTGACAAACATTAAACCCCTGATCAAAATTATGTATACTTTTGATCAGGGCCATTTTGAAGATTTCTGTTATTATGATATAAAAAGGAGCCAAACAACTATGTGATAATAAATTGCTTCATATGATCACTATCCTTAAATAAAATACCGTTTTTTGCATGATCAGTCATATTTTCAAAATCAATGCCAAATTTCACAATTTCTGCCAGGATATGCAAACTTATAAGCACAACTGTATGTTTCAGGGGTTTGATGACACAACAGTAAATTGCAGTATTCCAGACCTGAGTTGACGAATGATTTACTCTGTCACTGCCTTTGTGTGGTAAAGTTTCCAAATTTCTTTGCACTTTTAATGGAAGACAATGCAGAGTTGTGATCCATGATTAATGATCTTAGAGTGGACAGGCCTTCCTCTATAGGGATATTAAGTACATCTTGATGAGCTTTAGATGGTTGGCCAACATCCAAGCAGAGATGTTGGCCAGTTGGACAGATATGCACCGCCCAGGTATCAGAGGAGAGGAAGAAAGAAAGAGGAAGAGAAAATATTGTTGATTGTCATCTCAGTAACAATGACTGGAATTCTTTTTAAGACATGACAAAGCCAAGTTAAATAGAAAATGAGAGGGCCTAGAACTAAGCTGTAGGGGACACTGGAGCAGTGTTTCAAAAGTGATGTACCAGCTAGGCTGCAATCCAAAACTGTGTAAATCTAGGAGTTTAACATGAAGAGAACGGAAGACAATCAATTCAGGCAGTGCAAAAAGCCTCTCTGACAAAAAGGAGAGCAGTTTCAGTAATGTGACTTGACACAGATTGATTATGGACAAAGTGATTTTTCTAAGAGAGAGGACAGGAGAGTTGTTCAGAGATAGCACCCTCAAGAGTTTTGGAAAGGAATGACTGAGGCGATACCAGTTGGTTGTTTTTAAAGTCAGAGGTGTCAAGTGTTGTTTTCTTGAAAAGCGTAGTGACTTTAGGCAAGTCTGAGGGGACAAAACCAGTGGTCAGGGATGAGTGAATATGAGGAATGGGAGAAGATCTCCGGAAATCTGGACAAAGGGGGAGTCAATAAAGAGCTGCAAACATGCATTGCCTGCCTTGTTAGTGGTAGAAGAGTGGCAAAAGGAGAGCTCAGATGAGGACATTAGTGAAAAGACAGCGAAAAGTTTAAAACAAATTATTATTGAGGAAAGACATTGGGCGAAGAGGACAATGGCAGGTGAGTGAAGGGAAAATTGTTCTTGGGTAATCCATGTCTTTGCCAGGGCCAAAAACCCAAGGGCCATAGGCCAATTGACAACTCCAAACAGTGCCAGAGACAATCAGTTCTATATGGGTTGTGCAAGCAGGGGACACAATATTAGTTATAGCAGCTGGATACCTGTTAAAGCTACAGGAGAGGAGCAAACCGAGATAAAATAAAAACACACACATAATTGACAATGCTACAAAGAAGCAAATTAAGATCAGATGTATTTTAAAATATAGGTAACACTTAACAATAACAATACATCAATATGCATGTGTTTATGTCTTAATAAACATTAATTAACAATTACTTTAAATATCTATAGAGCAGGATTTTTTTGTGCATGTGTTAATAAACATATTAGTAGATTATTATTGTTGACGTTATTTAATGGTAATTTATCAGAATGGGTGATTCAATCATTATGTATACCAACATAGCTGGTTGCATTGAACTGGATTCCAGAGAAGGAAATACAAGTGGTAAGTTAGGGGCCACAAGGGATAAGAAGCTGAAATAAAAACATAAAATGTATGAATAACTTTATTCTACTATCTGGTTTGTAGGATTGAACAGTGTTGAGCTACTACTAAGTAGGTTGGTCAACAGAAAATAAAATTTACTTTCTTTTCAGTTGTAATTGATTAACAGTATTTCTCAATGCACACAAGAGAAAAACAAACTACAGCAGCAGTCCAGTTCAAAGCATGACCAGCTGTGTTGGTATACATGATTAAATCCACATGTTCTGATAAATCACCATTTAACATCAGTATATAATATAAATTCACTATGAGCATACTAAAATGTTCAACACATGCACACATCAATTATTGGTCTACACACCCATGCAGTAATCAATTATGAAGTATTATTAAGAAAGTATTAATTCAAGTTTATAAAGTTTCATGGATTAACTTTTAATATGTTTATTAACAAATGTACAAATAAATCCTGCTCTACAGATCCAAGTAATGATTAATTAATTAATAAATACATCTATATAACATATATATGGTATAAGCATAACCATGTAAGATGGTCAATAAAAGACGGATGTGGGGACTTTCTGTGATGGTGAGGTGACGGACTGCTCTGCTTTTCTTGTCTTTCCAACTGCCATGAATTCATCCCGATCCCCTTCATTTGTCTTGTCTCCAATTGTCACTCACACCAGGTCCCAATAAGGTCATTAGTATGTGTTTAAATGTTTCTCCTCTGCTCCCCTCATTTGTCAGTCATTGTTCCATGTTACAATGTGTACTGATGTTGAGTGGTGAGTTTCTTTTCATTTGCTTTAATTTAATATTATTCTCTAGTGATCTGTGTTTTCTGTTCCTTTGGGACTTTAAATAAATATTGCACCGACTGCTACCCCTGCCTGAGCCTGGTCCGTTCACTCCACAACGTCACGGTCGTGACACTTCCTCGCTTTTCTAACTCAAATAACTTTGCAGACATATATATTTATCTAGATTTTGCATATAGATTACCACTTAGACCAAATGTTTGCTACTTCCATTGACATGTGAAACCCACGTCTACCCGGTCTAGTCTGTTGAACGTGCTTTACAAATGTTTTCAAAAAAGTTGTGATGTTGAGCCTCTAGTTAACACAGATTTGTTCTCAGTTGGTCCAGTCTTCCTTTTAAAAGCATAAATTCATGCCTTGGCTGATGTTGTCAATTCTTGAAAGGAGTACAGACTTAAATCTCATCTCAGCATGTATGTAAGATGACCAAATATCCTATATGTATAAAAACAGATCAGCCATAACATTATGACCACCTACCTATTGTGTCCGTCCCCCTTTAACCGTCAAAGCAGCCCTGACCCATCATGGCATGGTCTCCACTAGACCTCTGAAGGTGTGCTGTGGTATCTGGCACCAAGACATTAACAGCAGATCCTTTAAGTCCTGTAATTCACAAGGTCGGGCCTCCGTGGATCGGACTTGTTTGTCCAGCATATTCCATAGATGCTCGATTGGATTCAGATTGGGGAAATTTGGAGGCCAATTCAACTCCTTGAACTCATTATTGTTTTCCTCAAACTATTCCTGAAAGATTTGTGGCAGGGCGCGTTATCCTGCTGAAAGCTGTCAATGCCATCAGTCAAAACTGTTGCCATGAAAAGGTACACATGGTCTGCAACAATGCTTCGGTAGGTCCACATGAACCCAAGATTTCCCAGCAGAACATTGCCCAATGCAACACACTGCCTCCGCCGGCTGGCCTCCTACCCATAGCACATCCTTGATGCCATGTGTTCTTCACATAGACTACGTGATGTAAAAGAGAAAATGATTCATCAGACCAGGCCAACATCTGGTCCAGTTCTGATGCTCACATTCCCATTAGCCCCTCAGTAGGCGCTTTTGGTAGGGGACAGCACGAGCAACCGACTGCTCTGTGGCGATGCAGCCCCATATCTAACCATCACAATTTGGCCCTTGCCAAAGATGCTCAGATCCTTACACATGCCCAATTTTTCTGCATCTAACATAAATTTTGAGAAAAGTATGTTCATTTGCTGCCTAATATCCCACCCATTGACAGGATAACGAGATTCTCAATGTTTATCACTTCACCTGTCAGTGGTCATAATGTTATGGCCGATCGGTGTATATAGCCTATGGCACATACTGTGTAGCAGAAATTAAACATAGTGCAATAATTTTTCACCCGATTATAAATGACAGACTTAACGTTCTGATTTTTTGCTGTTTCTTGCTTTATGTGCGTCAGTGAAGTCTGTGTGTAGACGAGTGGTCACCGTTGTTTTCTCGAGACAGTGAAGCAGGTGGTGGTGTTGGCTTTCTATTAGAGACTGGCTCTTGCTCAGCTGCTGTTCTTCCTCTGTGGAACTCTGTGCGCACACGCACACACATATACACACACACACACACACACACACACACACAAAAACAAAGACCCGAACACAAAGAAACTACGTGAAATGCTTCACAGGGTTGAGACAAGAAATTAAATAGAGGGGTGTAGTAGGTGTGAGGCTGCTTGCTGACTCTGTACCTGGTCCCAAATTTTCATCTTGTAAGGAAGTTGCTTCAGGTTAAACGTGGGAGAGGAGACAAAAAGTTATACAGGTAGTTTAGCTTGTTTTTCATTTCAGTACAGTGAATACTCATTGATCAGACTGGAGGCCACAGTCTTGTCAATCACAAAGTCTATATACAGGAAAACCTCCCCAGGGTAGAGGAAACAATATATCTGTCAGCGGTGCGAATAGGAGAGGAGCAGCAGACTGAGGAGTCGGAATCACGTTCTCTTTCAATATATATTTAATAGCACGTAGCTGAATGCTGCTCATGGCAGTGACAAGACAAAGGGAACAGAGGGAACATATATAATGGGGGAAATGACTGGATGATGATCCGGTGCGCTAAACGAGACAACAGGTGTGATTGATTGATGATGGGCGGTGGTGTCAGAAGGCCGGTGACATCGAGTGCAGAGGCCCGCCTCCTGCAGGGGTAGGATGGGCAGCAGATGGCATAGTTGTCACAGTATCTGTTCTCACCAGACTGCGTAATCTGAGCACACTCCAATTCAAATATATAAACTGAACAAAATTATAAACACAACACTTGCTTTTGCCCCCATTTATCATGCGCTGAACTCAAAGAAATCTAAGACTTTCTCTATGTACACAAAAGGCCCTTTTCTCTCAAATATTGTTCACAAATTGGTCTAAATCTGTGTTAGTGAGCACTTCTCCTTTGCCGAGATAATCCGTCCAACTCACAGATGTGGCATATCAAGATGCTGACCAGACAGCATAAGTATTGTACAGTTGTGCCTTCTACTGGCCACAATAAAATGCCACTTGAAAATGATTTAGGAATTTGCAAACGTTTAACCTGGTCATTTGTAAAGGGCTGCCATGCTGGTCCATTTGAGTGTCCATGCCAGGGATAATGTTCTCAAAGCGAGCATAGAAAGAGTTCAGTTCCTCTGGGAGAGAAGCCGGCACTTCCCCCACGGATGGGGGAGGGCCTTATATCCATGACTAAATGGAGAGTAGACATTGTCAAGAGTGTTTTTGCCGCATGTCGGGAAGTTGATGTCTTCATTAGGACTTTCCAAGGATTGGCACCATTAAAATCACTCGCAACAATAAAGACAGCTTCCGGGTGTAAACATTCAAGCTTATCGATAACTTGACAATGTTATCGATAGGCTTGCGCGGCACCAGCGTTGGCTTGGGGGGGATGTACACAGCTGTTAAAAATACTGATGTAAACTCCCCGGGTAGATAATATGGGTGACATTTAATCGTAAGATGCTCCAGATCAGGAGAGCATCCAAAAGAAATGCAGTCCGCGTCCCAACACCAAGGATTGTTTTCCATGAAGCAGACACCACCCCCTCTGCTTTTACCGGACTCTGCTGTTCGATCCTATCGATGAATGGATAGCACTTTCGAAACAATGGCTGGGAATCTGGGATTGAGGGCTCCAGCCATGTTTCAGTGAAAACCAGCAGGGTACAGTTCTTAATGTCCCGCTGGAAAGCTAGTCTGCTACTAAGTTTGTCCAGCGTGCTGTCTAGTGACTGGACGTTTGCAAAGAGAATACTTGTGAGAGGAGCACAGTTTCCCTGTAGCCACCGTTTGAGCAAAACTCCACCCCGCTTCCCACGCTTTCTACGTCAGCGTTGTCTTCCAGGTGCTTGCTCAGGTAAGCACAACAAAGGGTATCCCGGGTTATTGGTTGAACTCGATGTTCTGTACAAAAAAGATGATTCCAGTGCAGTTCTGATGTCCAATAGTGATTGTCAGTCATATGTTAATAACACAGTTGCAAATGCAGCAAAATGACACATTAGCAACAATAATGAAACAATAAATTTGCAAAGTAGGTTGGGATCACAAAAAACTGCTTTTAAGGTTTTTAAGGTTTGAGATTTAAACAAACCTTAAAAAAACAACGTAAATGTGGTAAATGGTATTTGTCAATCTGTTCATTCAAAGATAAACACAAATTATAGTAATATATACCTGTAGCCATGCTGATTTAGATAACACAATGACCTCTCAAAACAGTTAATCGATATTTACTCGAAACCTACAGTGAGGGAGAAATGTATTTGATCCCCTGCTGATTTTGTATGTTTGCCCACTGACAAAAAAATTATCACCAAAGACTGTATATGGCCCCATTCATTGTCCCTTGGATGCAGTGGAATTGTCCTGTTCCTTTAGCAGACAAACACCCCCAAAGCATAATGTTTCCATCTCTATTTTTGACAGTGCGGATGGTGTTCTTGGGGTCATAGGAAGTATTCCTCCTCTAAATACAGTGAGTTGAATTCAAAGAGCCAATGATCTTGATTTTCGTCTGATCTGACTACAACACTTTCACCCAGTTCTTCTCTGAATCATTCAGATGTTAACTGGCAAACTTCAGGGTGGCCTGTACATTTGCTTTCTTGAGCAGGGGGACGTTGCGGGTGCTGCAGGATTTCAGTCCTTCATGGTGTAGTGTGTTACCAATTGTTTTCTTGGTGACTATTGTCCCAGCTGCCTTGAGATTATTGACAAGATCCCCCTGTGTAGTGCTGGACTGATTTTTCACAGTTCTCATGATGATTGCAACTCCACGAGGTGAGATCTTGCATTGAGCCCCAGACCGACAGAGTTTGACAGTTCTTTTGTGTTTCTTTCATTTGCGAATAATTGCACCAAATGTTGTGATCTCACCAAGCTGCTTGGCGATGGTCTTGTAGCCCATTCCAGCCTTGTCTATGTCAATAATCTTGTCCCTGACATCCTTGGACATCTCTTCGGTCTTGGCCATAGTGGAGAGTTGGGAATCTGATTGATTGATTGCTGGCTTCTGTGGACAGGTGTCTCTTGTACAGACAACAAGCAGAGATTGGGAGCATTCCCTATAAGTGTTCTCCTAATCTCAGCTCGTTACTTGTATGAAAGACACCGGGGAGCCAGAAATATTTCTGATTGAAAGGGGATCAAATACTTATTTCCCTCATTAAAATGCAAATCAATTCATAAAAAAGAAATTCTCTGGATTTTTTTTTTCTTATTCTGTCTCTCACAGTTCAAATAAACCAACCATTAAAATTATAAACTGATACTATCTTTCAGCAGGGGATACTTTTTCCCCTCACTTCATAGGAATAAAATGGATAATATGCGCTACACATATTATGAGGTCATAAAGTTAATATATAACTTTTTGTTTAAAAACACATTATTAAAATAGTACATTTGGGCCTTCACGACATCATGTGGCCCAAGAAAAATCGCAACCGCATTGTTACACTCAAAAATGTTTAATGTATATAGATATGCGATGAAAAAGTCTTAAAATTGAATAATAAAACTACATAACCACACTTATATTCTAACTTACAACTTTCATGATTTCTTTGAAGTAAGAAGTTAGTTTAACATGCCTTTATAAGTTTGAGCTGTCTTGCCAATATGACATCAGTTGGGAGAAAGGCCGATCCCCCGCTGGGATCATGCCTTGACGGGTCGTGTATTTAAACCCAGACCATTTAATATACGCCACATATATTTTTTTCTGAATAAGACAACAATCAACAGATCCTCACAAAAAAAAAAACATCCCTGAATGTGTTACAATAGTTTATACGTGAATCAGGACCCAACCGTGAAATAATGCCGCTGTGTCTAAAAGTCCTATTATGTTGAAAACATGTTTGCTTTAATCTAAAACCTGCCATGTTTGGATTATAATTGAACACTATACCCTTGTTATACACAATATAATGCAATAATACATATTTATCACAATATAACATAACAAAATACCAGGGCTGTCAAAGTAAATGCATTAACGCGTGCGATTAATTTAAAATAGTTAACGCTGTGCATTTTTTTGTTGCTAAAGATGATCTTGAACCCAAATGTCTTCAGTGAACATCAAAAACAAAGGAATATGCCTTGGCGTTACAATACTTTTGGAGGGGACTGTATATCACATGTTTGTTAGACGGTGGACAATACCATGTGGTTGTGGGTTATTACACATATTCCATTATCAGTCTTTGGTTCGTTGGAAACAAAACTGTTAAATGTGGTTTAATTATTATGTTAGGCAGGTCTTATCTTTAGGCCCATCTCGTGTTAAAATAAAAAATTAGATCCTCTTGTTTACCCTAAGATCCATTTGTTAAGCATCAATTATCTCGCACCTTTTATTAACACTTGTCTGGGGTGTTTATCAATTGTTGTAAAACACCAAACTCGCAACCAATCATAAATTACAAAGTCACGCATAAGTAATCACCAAAGTCCTGCCCTAACACACGTCATACAGGAAGTCCATACGTCACACAGGAAGTCCCAAAAATCTAATTTTGAAAGATATACACTCCCTCCTTCCATGTCTTTTCCTAAACAGGCGTATTTTCCGTTGTTTCCGTTGTCGGAACAGATAACGATTTAGAGACGATTTACCTGTTTTTTTTAATCTGCCAACAGCCCACGCCACATAGCGTGTGGGGGATGATTCTATAAAATGCATAAATAACCTAATACTTATGAAAATATGAATGTGCAATGTATAATCCTGAGTTGAAGTGCATTTGTTTTTTGTAAAGAGTGGTTGATTTTCCACCACAAGTGCTGGTACCCAATTGGTTCCAAGGTGCTAATTACCCCTCGCTGAATGCGTGTCATCAGTTGATGAATGCACGATACTCCCAGATGAATGAATACTTAATTAGTCTATTATTAAAACATAATACACATTATATAGGGTACTTATCACATGGGTTACTGTTTTTCAATAGGAGATTCAGCTTATTGTGTAGGCTAATTCATGAAATGTACATTGAAAATGTACATATACATTCTTTTAGGAGTGAAAGACAAACTTAATCGCACACACATCCAATGTCTCTCTGAAATTTCTCTGCTTATTTCACTGAAGATTAATATTCTACAAATGTAAAAGAGGATATCTCCTCTTTTTCTACTATATCTTCTTGTTTTTTGATAACGTATTCATGTCACAAATAGAAAAAATATTATAAACCAATAATCTAGGAGACTAGAGCTATGCGTTGGCATTGAAATCAATCTAATAGCCCTACTACATCCCAGAGGAGAGACTGGCTCCGTTCACAGCTTATTCATTTCTGACCTTGTCTTTTTCTAATAGTTCCTATCGGTTTTTCGATATCTTATAGATTTCAGCAATAGAAAATTATTATATGCCAGTTATTTATGAGACTGGAGCTATGCATTGGCAATGAAATCAACTCGATAGCCCCACTGCAACCCTCGGGAGAAACCTGTGAATATGTGCCGTTCACAGCCTATTCATTTCTGATCTTGTCTTTCTCTAATAGCTCCTCTTTGTTTTTTGATAACATATTAATGTCACCTATAGAAAAATATGATATGTCAGTAATCTATGAGACTAGAGCTATGCATTGGCATTTTTTTTGTATGATGAGACCTACAATAGAAACACATTATTGTATATTTCAAATTCATTAACCATTTAAAAGAGACAAATTCTGTAAATCATAATATTTTTGGTCTTCTTTATAGTTTGATGATGACCTAGTAGATGAACTGATGCTCTGGATGGATGGTGATGCAGTGGAGGTGAATGTCCATGTTAATAGGGACGATTCGTATGCTAATGATGCCTAATGGCGTTAGGTTCTGGCGGTAATAGGGGGTAAAAAAGGCCTGGCGGTAATAGGGGGTAAAAAAGGCCTGGCGGTAATAGGGGGTAAAAAAGGCCTGGTGGTTCTAGTGTTAATAAACTTCCTTGGTTCTCCCAGCGCATATCTTCTGCTTAGTGCTGTCAAACGACTAAAATAATTAATCGTGATTAATCGCATCATCTTCTGTAGTTAATCGAAAAATACCTTTTTTCTCAATTGCTAAAACACAATTTCTGAAACCTTGCTCCATTTCCTAAAAACAATATACACAAAACCTAATCTTCAAGCACTATTTACAAAAGCTCTGACTCCTCTCAAATCATGAACATAGTGATGAAAGTTATATACACTCCCAAGCAGTCAGTAAACAATACACAGAAAAATAGAAATCACACTGTTCAAAACATACAGTTCTCAGGGACAAGTACACGTTTTATCTCAAAACAAATTTAATATTTTTCCACCATTGTCTTTGATGAACTAAAACATGTTCTATTTTAGTAGCTCAAAATGTATCAGAAATTACTACTCTGCTTTGCTCATTGCAATTTAGTTCTTCTTCCTCCTTGTACAACTATTATTACAGTACTGTACCCTGCATCTCATAAACTTGTCCTTTGTCTCTATGATACTGTAATTCTTGTTCTTTTTTGATATGAACCTGCAACCAGTCAAAATCTACTGAGCAGTCAGTCACATCATTTGAAACAGGTTTAATCAATTTTGAGAAGTTGTTCAATCAATGATATGTGTTCACTAATTTCATTTTATTGTTGCCACTTGTGTTTACCAGTATGGATGACATGTGCATTAGAGTGCAGAATGTGTTTTGAGAATGTGTTTTGAGAATGAGAAAGTGAGATCTGCAAATTGTATTGACAAAAGATAATTAGCTAAATGAACTAGTAATTGTAGAGTTTACTCGCATACATTTTCAACTGTCATTTTTTTATTTGTCTGCAGCCATCCTCAGCGTAGTAAAGGAGTTAATTGTGCTTGCAGAGAAACTTCTTTATGGAGAAGAACTCGAACGACAGATGGACCAAGTCCAGGCCTTTTTACCAAATAAAACAGAACTGGAAATGTAAATCTGTAATAATGTTCATAAATAATGTTTGCGAAAATACCCTGCAACTTAAGTGATCTGAAAAAAAAATTACACCGGGGAAGGGAGAAGCTTATAAAAAGAAGATCGAGGATCCTGATTGCAAGAAGATCAAGGATCACAATAACAGAAGCAGCTCTCTAACTGGCGGAGCAAGTGGTTTGACCGTCAAGATGTGTTGCTCGGTCACTGGCCAGCCTGCTCTGGCACTGCGGCAACCTTTGACACGGCTGCTGTGTTGTTGGAAGCCATGGTGGAAGACAGAAACTTAATCAGTCTATTTAAGGTAAATCACATAATGTTTCACATGATGCATGTTAAATGCTATAACATTATTTTTGGAAAAGTCATGGTATTTGATTTTTACACTAGTCATGTTATTGTTAGTCATGCTATTGTTCCTCTAGACAAAAACGAATGTTAGTTACAGGTACATCATATTAGCCTAGCTAATGTCCCCCTATTATCGGCCACCCCCTAAATTGGTGCAGAAAATACAGTGACACACTCCAAATTATGCTGTAATCATTTAATGCCGATTCCAAATGACAAATACTCCTGAATTGGTGACAGGGTTCCACGGTCAGTGCAAGAGCAATCCTTTTTTGAATGGTTGCACAACAGTCGTATCATGTCTCCGCAGTTGTTTGCAATCGACAGCACAGGTACAGAAACTTGTCCTTAGACATACATTTATTATCCACTGGGCCTCAGTGAAAGTAGGAACCACGGTGGCCCAACACTCTGTTGTTAATCTGTGTACCCAAATAGAGATGGAGAAACATGTTACATTCTGCAGTACTCTCATCTTAAACACACACTAAGGTGCCAATATTTAGTCGATGACAATAACATTATTCTCAATTGTGATTTACTTAAACATAGATAGGCTTATTTTTTTTTATCTTACCGTTCTTGTTCATTGCTGCGAACCCGTCTCAATCGCTGCGATAACTCGTAAAATCAGGTTCAATTTATTTGTATTGTATTTTGGATCTGATTTGCTACTACTGCTTGTCTACCGTTGACTCAATGACCACATTTGTAAACCAATAAATCATGATCAACACAACTACAATATCCTCTGTGGCTGCTGTGATGTTGCAGTGTCGCATACATGCTAAAAATGCCAATCTGGATACTGAATGATGCATAAGTCAGAGTAAGAACATACATCAGCGGACTAATTTGACAAATCTTTGCAGGTCTTTAGACCGCGCTGAAAACGCACACAACAATGGGCTGAAGGTACCCTTTAGTTCCTTGAATTGCAGTTCCTGCTACTCAAAGTTCCGGGACAGTTTTGGTGGAAACACGGCTTAAAACACATATCAGCCCCTCTTATCTGGACAGCTACATGGTGTGCATGCATTTAATCCATTGAATCACACCTACAGTGGGGAGTACAAGTATTTGATACACTGCTGATTTTGCAGGTTTTCCTACTTACAAAGCACGTAGATGTCTGTAATGTTTACCATAAGTACACTTCAAATGTGAGAGACGGAATCTAAAAACAAAATCCAGAAAATCTCTTTGTATGATTTTTAAACAATTAATTTGCAATTTATTGCAAGACATACGTATTTGATCACCTACCAACCATTAAGAATTCCAGCCCTCACAGATCTGTTTGTTTTTCTTGAAGAAGCCCTCCTGTTCTCCACTCATTACCTGTATTAACTGCATCTGTTTGAACTTGTTACCTATATAAAAGACATCTGTCCACACACTCAATCAAACAGACTCCAACCTCTCCCAAATGGCCAAGACCAGAGAGCTGTGTAAGGACATCAGGGATAAAATTGTAGACCTGCACAAGGCTGAAATGGGCTACAGGACAATAGGCAAGCAGCTTGGTGAGAAGGCAACAACTGTTGACGCAATTATTAGAAAATGGAAGAAGTTCAAAATGACAGTCAATCTCCCTCGGTCTTGGACTCCATGCAAGATCTCACCTTGTGGGGCATCAATGATCATGAAGAAGGTGAGGGATCATCCCAGAACTACACTGAAGGACCTGGTCAATGACCTGAAGGGAGCTGGGACCACAGTCTCAAAGAAAACCATTAGTAACCCACTACGCCGTCATGGATTAAAATCCTGCTGTGCACGCAAGGTCCCCCTGCTCAAGCCAGCGCATGTCCAGGCCCGACTGAAGTTTGCCAGTGACCATCTGGATGATCCAGAGGAGGAATGGGAGAAGGTCATGTGGTCTGACGAGGCAAAAAACTTTTTGGTCTAAACTCCACTCGCCGTGTTTGGAGGAAGAAGAAGAATGAGTATAACCCCAAGAACATCCCAACCGTGAAGCACGGAGGTGGAAACATTATTCTTTGGGGATGCTTTTCTGCAAAGGGGACAGGATGACTGCACCGTATTGAGGGGAGGATGGATGGGGCCATGTATTGTGAGATCATGGGCAACAACCTCCTTCCCTCAGTAATTACTTTGAAGATGGGTCATGGCTGGGTCTTCCAGCATGACAACGACCAAAAACACACAGACAGAGCAACAAAGGAGTGGCTCTGTAAAAAGCATCTCAAGGTCCTTGAGTGGCCTAGCCAGTCTCCAGACCTGAACCCAGTTGAAAATCTTTGGAGGGAGCTGAAAGTCTTGCCTAGCGACAGTCACAAAACCTGAAGGATCTGGAGAAGGTCTGTATGGAAGAGTGGGCCAAAATCCCTGCTGCAGTGTGTGCAAACCTGGTCAAGAACTAGAGGAAACATATGATCTCTATTTTTGCAAACAAAGGTTTCTGTACCAAATATTAAATTCTGCTTTTCTGATGTATCAGATACTTTTGTCATGCAATAAAATGTAAATTAATTATTTAAAAATCATACAATGTGATTTTCTTTTTTTTTTTTTTATTCCATTTCTCACAGTTGAAGTATACCTATGATAAACATTACAGACCTCTAAATGCTTTGTAAGTAGGAAAACCTGCAAAATCAGCAGTGTATCAAATGCTTGTTCTCCCCACTGTAAGTTTGGTTGAAATGGGGGGGAGGCAGAGTGGCAGCTGAAATTGTCAGTTATGCTCTTGATCTGCAACACAAACAGGAGGACTTTGGACAGGGACAGCAACGAGTCAAGCCTGGTACTCCGCAGGTGTGGGCCAAGACGTCATGTCCTCCGTAGTTTAAAATGGCAAGAGATGGGGAAAGATTAGAAAATGCATTCCTTAGATCTGCAAGGATTTTTAGAGAAGGAGAACTGACCCTACTCCCCCAGCACAATAATATAGCAGCATAAGACATTGTGGCTGAGACAGGGAGGTCCTGTGACACTGTTGACCTATCCAGGGGAGGACCTGGACAGTGCCCAACAGGCAGGAAATC
Source organism: Esox niger (assembly GCA_016801105.1). NCBI lineage: Eukaryota > Metazoa > Chordata > Actinopteri > Esociformes > Esocidae > Esox > Esox niger. The sequence goes on along the minus strand of JACXGJ010001141.1, from coordinate 46,057 downwards.
AATCCACCCACATACACTTCTTAACATCTGACACACATGCTTTCAAAGTAGCTACATTTGGGGCTTCTCCATGCTTCATCAAAAAATATAACTGTGTGTCATCAGCCTAACAGTGAAAATTGACGTTGTGATTCCGGATAACATCACCAAGAGGCAGCATATATAGTGAGAACAATAATGGGCCCTGAACCGGGCCTCGAGGAACACCAAAACATGCGTTTGATTTGTAAGAGGATATACCATCCACACATATGAACTGATATCTTTCAGATAAATAAGATTAATACAAGGCTAGAACATGTCCAAGTAGCCCAACATGGGTTTCCAGTCTCTCTAAGAGAAGGGAGTGATCAATAGAGTCAAATGCAGCACTAAGATCAAGAAGCAACAGGACGGATGTGGAACCTTTTTGTGAGGCCATTAGGTAATTTGTTACCTTCACATGTGCAGTCTCAGTATTATGATGGGGTCTGAAACAGGACTGGATCATTTCATAAATGTTATTTGTATTCAGGAAGGCATTCAGTTGTTGGGAAACACATTTTTCTACAATTTCATTGAGGAATGGGAGGTTCGATATTGGTATATAGTTGTTTAATATGTTTGGATCCAGAGGCTGAATTTCCACAATTTTTGGTGAGGAATGGGCGCAATTTGTCAAGCAATTAATCCATCAAATTTACATCAGCAGTTGTCACAATGTGCTTTCACAAAACACATAACACCCGGCCTTAAACCCCAGGGAGCAAACAACAGTAGTGATGAACTTCAGTGGCTAGGAAAATGTCCCTAAGAAATATGAAATTTAGGAAGAAACCTAGAGAGGGACCAGGCTCCGAGGCGCGATCAGTCCTCTTCTGGCAGTGCAGGGGTGAACATATTAATAATAATAAATAAGAGTCCAAATTTTAATAGGTCGATGCATGTGGTCTATGCCCGAAGTCTAATGAAACCTAGTCCAGATCGGAGGCATGACCAGATGGACAAGGACAGACGGGGGGAGGGGGGGTCAACAGAGTGGCAGCTGAAATCGTCAGGTATAGCAGCGTAAGACCTTGGGACTGAGACGGGGGTCCAGTGACACTGTGGCTCTGTCCGGGGGAGGCCCCAGACAGGGCCCAACAGGCAGGAAATGAATCCACCCACATTGCCAAGCTTCAACCAAAGGGACACCCACCAACTGCAACCACCCTGAAATGAGGGCCGAGTATTGCCAGCAGAGTACAGCCCAATTGCACCAGAACACAACAGATTTATTATGTTCAAAATTGGCTGACCTAGCACCGGAAGTAGCTACTTAATACATTTTGTTGGAATCGGGTCTAGCTGAAAATGTGTGGTTTTAGAACTCATTACAATTTTGTGAATGTGTCGAGCAACACAGGATCAAAAATGTCCAGTGTCCCCATTGTCCTGAACCTCCCTGACCAAGTGTCATTCACAGGACAACTGAGATTTTGAGGACTATAATTATTTGAGGGGTCAGTTATTTGTTTTCTAAAAAGGTCTGCTTGGTAAATGATTGGCTGCAATTTGCATTCTTTGGTGAAATATTTGGTCTTGTTCACCGAGATTGTCGTTAACCTGTACGTTTTTTAAATTTACCAGGGGGCTGTTCCATAAAAGTCGCTTACAAAAGCGGGTATTAAAATCCAAAATCTGACTTGAATGAGCCGAGCTAAACATCCGCGCTTAAATTGGTTCCATAACAGTAAATTGAGGATCATGTGATCTTTGAGTCAGGTTTAAATAGTCTAGATAATTGTGCGTGCACGCCATCGTTTATAAGTCCTGAAAAGTCGAGCATGGGTCAATCTATTTACTGTGTGCTACCATGGCAACAAAAGGAAAAGATATAGCAGCGATGTTCACGGCAACGGAACAGCGTTTGCTATTGGAAACATATGAAGAATTTAAAGATGTCATCACCTAAAATGGCAATACAGCGGCAATAAATAAAGCAGGAGAGAAAGGTTGGCAGAAAATTGCCGATCGTCTTAATGCGTAAGTAGCGGTGTAAACTATTTAAAATACTTTATCAACATTGAATGTGTGTCACAGTACATTGCAAAGTTTGTCTGTGAATAACAGTAACGTTAATTGCTTTCACGCAGCAGCAACTTAAGTGAAGGAAAAAGAACATGGCAGCAGGTGAAAATAAAATATAAAAATAAAGTTCAGAATGGTAAGTAAATCTAATGGTATGTACATATGTAATCAATGCCAGCTTGAAGTTACAACTTTTCGTTTTTTTAAATTTTTTTTTATTGCAGGGACCAAAAAGAAGACTGAGGTTGCTGGCACTGGGGGAGGGCCACCACCAGCCAGCTTCACTCCTGCAGAGGAGCTGGCTTTGGAAATTAATAAAGGGAGGCCCGTCCTTGAGGGAATAGAGGGGGGGACATCATCTAAAATGATATCACGTAGTATAAGGAGTGAGTATATAAAAGGTGTGTGTGTGTTTTATTATCAT
>JACXGJ010001141.1:0-43484 GCA_016801105.1 Esox niger | reverse complement strand
TAAATTATATATATTTTTTCTATCAAGATTCTGTATGCTTTATGAATCCACCAGACATCATGTTGCCTGTGAGTATGAGACCTTTTAAATCAGTCATGTAAGCTAATGAGGTTAACTGAGTTTAATCAGTGGTCACAGGGAGAAGGCCCATCATTTGAGGATGATGAGGAGACTGTGTCTGTATGTTCAAGGAGGCCTGGGGTACTCACAGGTTTCATGCTATACTGTATTGAATATTAAAAGGTGTACTTGTGTGATAAAATGATCATAATGTGTTTTCAGGATGTTGACAGTGTTCTAGAGCCCTCTCAGTCTGGGACCACATGTGACAAGGTGAGTATTAAGAAATGAAAACAATGTGACAAGAGTATTCAATGAAATAACTTAAATCTATGTTGCTACAGAACCCAGAAAACATAAAAGGAGTGTATAAACGCTACCTCCTTAAACAAATGGAAGCGATTGATATCAACGTCCAGTATAAAAAACTGAAGATGAGGAAGTTGGAGCTGGAAATTCAACAGCTACAGAAAAATGCAAGTAAAACTACCATTTTTTAAAAAGAAAAGAAAAAAAACATTACCTTTTTGATCACTTTCCACAACATTTATTTGTGTGTTTTCACCCCTAACAGGCAGATTCACTATGAATAAAGACAAATCACATTAAATACTTTGACTTCTGTGTGTTTGTTCAACTAAGGAGGAAGTTGAGGGGCCAGTGGAAAAGTTAAAGCCTACACATGGTTTAGACCATATTAAGCAAAATAATTATTTGCATATGTGTCTCGTATAAGTCTGCCTGTTTCGTTTTCTTCCAATACTGCTTCATTGCCCAAGTCTTCCTCTTCAACAATCCTTGGTTGCCTCTCTCTCCTCAGACAAGCAATGTTATGGAGCACTACACAAGCAACTACAATATCACATGCCCTAGGTGGAGTCACTCTGAGGTGCTTCAGGCACTGAAACCTTGACTTTATCAGCCCAAATGCCATCTCTATACGACCTCTTGTGCGTGCATGGGCAATGATGTAGCGGTGCTGTGCCTCTGTCTGGGTCTCCTGATAGGGAGTCAAGAGGTAAGGCCGGCATGGGTATCCCTTGTCTCCCAGCAAAACTCCTGAGAATTCTCCTGCATAGACAGAATGAATATATATATATATATATATATATAATGTAGTTTTTTTCTTTTTTTAAGACTTTTTGCAATTGAAGTGATTACTAGCATTTCTCTTGCTAGTTGCTGGTAGAGAGATGAGGCTCTAAAGATTCTGGAGTCATGCACAGAGCCTGGCCATTTGGCCTCTAAATTTGTGATGATGTAATCTGCATCACTAATCATCTAAAATAAATTAAAACTGTAGGTCACTACATTTTAATTGCAATGAACTAAACACTCAGTGCTAGAGCATAGCCTTCAATATCATCTCAGTGGGACCGTACCTTTACATTGATGCTGTGTACTGATTTCCTATTCACAAAGTCCGCTTCATGTGGACCAGACGGACACTTAATACGCACATGGGTGCAGTCCAATGCACCGATAACATTTGGGAAACCTAGGAAATTTTTTTGTTTGTTTTAAATATGTCCCATGTAAAATCAACAGTCAAGAAATATTTCCATGTTTTATAGTTATTTGAATTTACCAGCTATTCCATAAAAGGCATGTTTAATGGTACGAATTAGCTTTGTGGCCAGGGAATGTGATGAACACATTGCGTAGTCTTTTTAAAGAAAGGTACACAGTTCATACAGAGCGGCAAACAGATGCTTTGCTGATATTCTCTGCATCTCCAACTGTGTACAAAAATGTTCCACTGGCAAAAAAGCGAAGTGCAATGCACACCATCTGTGGGACTGTGAGCGCTCTGTTGCGGCGTGTATTATTTGCAATGTGCGGGCTTAGTAATCTACAAATATATGCAATCCCATCTCTTGAGAGCCTATATCGCTCATACAGGTAGCTGTCATTAAAAGCCAATGGGTCTGACCTGTCTCTGAAAGTTCTCTCTCTTTGAAATGCCCTCCGCAAGACTATAGCTCCCTCATCCACCACCTCATCTATGAAAGGACATGCCATGGTTAAGTTTGGAAATGAGTTCAGGTCCCTTATTTGTATATTTTAATTAATTAATTACCAAACTCATTAACCAAACTCACCATTTAAACACACAAGTTTTGAACATTTCTTAGTGTATTTATACCTTATAATTTCTTACATTTATTAGTAAAGTACATTTCCTAATTTTTTATTTATTTTATTAATAGTGGTTAAGTAAAATAAATTGACATCGAAATACCAGCAGGTGAGTATAAATGGTATGCTCGTTAAGCCTGAACTCAGACTTAGCCTGACAGTTAGCCTGCCCCGGACCAAGTTAATTTGCCAGCATAAGTTGCCGGGGTAACTGAGTTTGAACTTTTTTAAGTTTGATTTATGAAACTGAATCTACCAAAAATGAGCCTGACTAACCGAAATAAGCCTGGCTTATATTCTAATCTTGGTTTATGGAACAGCCCCCAGGTCTTGCTTTGTTTGGTGTACAGTTGGGTGAACGCATTTATTGTGTCGTTAAATGTGTTTCTCTGGCCCACTCCAGGAAAATGAAATTTGCTATTCCGTCTTGTGCTGTTTGCTGGCACGTGAAGATATATTAGGATTTTGTAGAAAGTTACTATTCTAACAAAAATGTAATGGTCTCATGGTTTTCTTTCAAAAGGTACAAATATTTTACCCATGAGAACTGAATTTGAATTATGGTTTATATAGTCATAGCCTACAAAAGAGTGTAAAATAGCCAAAGCATATTTATTCCCCACTATAAAATTAGATTACCTATTTTAAATGCTGATTTGAGTTTGGGTAAATAATGTAGTGTTTATCTGTGATAACTTAGACAATACTTGTGTTTTACAATCAACTCCTGATACTCAACTCCTGGTTTAAATTCTAAAATGGTAAACTGACAAATTGACACATGGGGTAGATTGGTGTAATAGTATTGGAAGATTTATATTGAGTGTCCTTGGGATTACACATTGATTGTACCTTGATTTTAGTGACATCATACATGTTTTCTGTCTATGTCGCCATTCTTATGAGTTTTAAGTTTCCATTCAATTGTTCAGTTGCTGTACAGATATGATAGCCTGCAACACTGTTGGATGGGTGAGCCACTAACCCTAAACCTTCAGTTAACGTAGGATATTGGGTAGTTTACGTATGACATGTCTTGCCACAGCCAGTCTGAGCAACATGTCACATTTTTAATGAGTAGAACCTTAGGTTTCGTATACATACATTGACCAATGCATTTGGCCTTTCTTTGTGGTCTACCTTAAGTGGGTACAGCCGTGGGGTTCAGGAAGGGGGCAGACCCCCTGGGATGGCCCCTACCAACCTTTCCCAGTAAATCATAGTAGCTTATTACTAAGGGTTAAATTGAGTGTTCAGACTGGTCGCACCAGTGGTCATTTCAACATGAGTATCCAGTTTTGGGTTAATCAAACATTGAGTGAATGCTAAATATATTTTCCTCTCGATAGCCTTAAACATGTATGGTAGAGACCATACGTCTACTCCATTGTTGTTGTTATAGCAATCTTAATGTCCACCGCACCACAGAGGTGGTCAGGTATGCATTAAGATTGTGATTTAGAGTTTTTGGTATAAAAATGTATCAATGTTGGTGAATTTCCCAGTAATTTAAGAGGTTGATCAAGAGATTATGTTTGTGTTGTCACGAGGTAGTCTGGCCATTGCCTGTGAAAATGCTAATCTTTGTGTCACGGTCCCGGCCTGCTGGGTCTGTTCCGTTCCATGTTTTTTCTTTTTGTCTGTGATCTGTCGTGTCCTTTTTTCAGTTGATCAGTGTATTTCGTTCACCTGTGTTTTTCCCCCACCTGTTTCTGTTCTCCTCGTTAGTCTGTGTATTTAGTTCAGTCAGTTTCTCCCTGCCTTTGTTGGGTCATTGTCTTTGTCACTGTATATGTTTGATCTCCGTTTGCTCCTGCTCTGTTTGCTCCTGCTCCTGCTCCTGCTCCTGCTCCTGCTCCTGCTCCTGCTCCTGCTCCTGCTCCTGCTCCTGCTCCTGCTCCTGCTCCTGCTCCTGCTCCTGCTCCTGCTCCTGCTCCCGTTCGCCTAGTTTCAGTTTGTTGTTTTTGTAGTGCACGGCACTCGGTTTTGTTTTGTGTTTAGTTTGATTAAAGTTTTCCCCTGCACCCCTGCATTTGCCTCCATCTCCCTTTTTCTTGGATTCCCTGCACAACCCTGTGCACACCCTCGTGATAGAATGACCCAACCCAACATATGGAGACAGCAGCGGTGGACGGTAGGGGACCTCCTTGGATGGCCGGACTGAGATTCCGTGGAAGAGGACCCCTACCTATTCCCATGGGAAGACTGGCTACCCCAGTGTCAACCCCTAAGCACTGGCCGGCGGCCAGGATAAGCCATGGTCCACTCCACATCCCCTCCCTCACTCTCCCCGACCGTGGGTGGACTGAACTGGCAGCAGGCTGGCCATCTGGCCTGCCCATGTGCCTGCTCCGCATCCTGCCGCCGCCCCTGTGCCTGCTCCGTGGCTCTTTTTTGGGGGGGCTACGTGCCCCTGTTAAGGTCCCTCTGAGGTGGCTTGGGCCACAGGGGGCCCTGAGGAGACGCCGCCGCCGCCACCAGAATGGCTAGAGGAGGGGTTTCTGCTGCCACCCCCAGAGGGGTGGGATGACGAGCCCCTGCCACCCCCTGCTCCGGTTTCCGAGGCAACGCCGCTGCCTCATGCTGCCCCCTCCTGGCCCCCTCTCGGCATCCCTGCTCCTCCTGGCCCTCTCGGCGTCCCTGCTCCACTTGACTCCGCCGGCGTCCCTGCCCCTCCTGACCCCGCCGGCGTCCCTGCCCCTCCTGACCCCGCCGGCGTCCCTGCCCCTCCTGACCCCGCCGGCGTCCCTGCCCCTCCTGACCCCGCCGGCGCTCCTGCTCCCCCTGCTCCTGACCCCGCCGGCGCTCCTGCTCCTCCTGCTCCTCGCCCTGCACCTGGTCTTTGCACCACGGCGGGGCCTCCGCCCGGTCCTGTTCCCGTCCCGAGGCTGACCCCTCGCCTTGGTGTCCCGCCCGCCCTCCCCTTCCTTGATTTGGCGCTTCCGGGTGTCCATGCCTTGCGGGGGGGTGGGACTGTCACGGTCCCGGCCTGCTGGGGCTGTTCCGTTCCATGTTTTCTGTTTGTCGTGTCCTTGTTGCAGTTGATCAGTGTATTTCGTTCACCTGTATTTTGCCCCCACCTGTTTCTGTTCTCCTCGTTAGTCTGTGTATTTATGTTCAGTCAGTTTCTCCCTGCCTTTGTTGGGTCATTGTCATTGTCACTGTCTATGTTTGATGTTCGTTTGCTCCTGCTCCCGTTCGCCTAGTTTCAGTTTGTTGTTTTTGTAGTGCACAGCACTCGGTTTTGTTTTGTGTTTAGTTTAAAGTTTTCCCCTGGACCTCTGCATTTGCCTCCATCTCCCTTTTTCTTGGATTCCCTGCACAACCCTGCGCACACACTTGTGACACTTTGTTGCTGTTGATATGCATATTTGAGAGCCGTTTAACTGTTTAAGACAATTTGTCGATAGGTAATATGGTTTATAATTCCTTCACACAAGTGAACAGGTTGCACGGATTTGCCATAAGATACTTAATAATTTGTGTTAAACAGAAGTGAATTTGATTGTACTTCTAAGATAAAACAATCACATTATATCAATTTATATTTGGTGAGATGGTGAACTGAGAATTGTTTATGAACTACACTTTTTGAGATTGATACAGATGACTAATTGGGACAGTAGTAGGAAATTGTGTTCTTCTGTTCCTCTAGTTTTTGTTGTTTGTTGGTCATTGAAGTGATACCAACTATAGAAAAGAGTGACATTTGCATTATTCTACATTGGTAGAACATATGCACCTGAGATGTTAGTGTTTAACTATTCTGTCACCGTTTATAACTGTTCCAATCTATTCAGGCAACGGAAGCAGAAAGACCTTGGACATACATGTATACAACTTTGATAAATTTTTAGTAGGACTGTGTTCTAATGCATTAACAATCAGCAACAAACTAAGGTAATGGACATATTTCTGATTGTGTACTGTGCAGTTGCAACTAATCATATCAAGGAGCATTCACTGACAGGTAAAGGACACTTGAAAGTGATTTCAGGTGATAAAAAGACAGGTTGGATACCAGAGACTGAGTTTGGCTTAAAGGACAATTGTAAAGTGGGCACGCATCCCACCCCTCGCACGCACGCACGCACGCACGGACTGTTCCACTAATTCAAGTCCTGATGATTCTGCCTTGAAATGAAGAAGGCTACCTCCAACCGCCGAGTGGGGGCTTAAAAAAGCCCAGGTTCTGGACAACATTTACTGGGGTGCGATATCCAGCATGGCATGGATATCATGCCATGCTGGTTGGGTCCAATCCAGGTTCACCTCATCTGCTGTACAGGTAGCTGAGAGAAGAAACTGGATCAACACCACACACCACAGGAGGATTCAGTGTTTAAAGATAAGGCAGGTTAAATTGATGTTACCTGAAGGCAGAGTGATTTTTGTTGCTAGTCACTTCCGACCCATCCTGCAGCCATAGAGCCCTCAGACTAAACAGGTCACCTTGGAATTCACAAAGGAGAGCACACAGATTCTCCTGACATGGCTGATAAAGCAGCTAGAATGGAGATAACTAGAGCTGTGTCATTGAAAACCTACATCTGAACTATGAAAGGCAACACCTTGGAATTTATCTGACTTTTACAATCTGTTACATCGGTCTGCCAAGGAATGGTTCACATATGACTGTCTGACATTTGGAGATGCAGATGTTGTATTGATTTTGGAAGTACATCTTATTGGAACCACAAGAGTACTTTTCAGTTAATCAAGCAATTGGCATGAGAGGACCTGGTACCTGTAACACATTTAAGGATGTATTCAGTTACTGGTGTTTACACACCCACATGTCAAAGCAGCTTATCCCAAACTGTCATTATATATAAGTCAACTGAAATTACCTACTCTGACCATTGTTTTTATTATAAAACTTTTTGATGTACTATGTTATTGTCCTGTGTAATGAAAACGTGTGGTCCAGACCTCTTCAGACTTGTTCCGCAGGTAATGGTCCTGAAGTATGTAAATGAGGATCCAGATATTAACAGACTTGTTCCATTCTCTAGTTATTGGGATGATGATATCATAAAAGATCCTGCTGATGAAAAGTACTGTTGTGTTGCAGTCTAAATCCTAAGAAGTAAATAGTTTAAGGATTGAAACCAAGGGCTGCATCGATATCAAGTGGACAGATTGTTTTGACATTTCTTGAACTAACAGTTTACAGTTAGTTCAAGAAATGAACAGTTTAGAATTTGTCTGCTTTTCTATTCCCTGGTATGTTACTCTGGTTTTTGTTTATGACATGTCTGAATAATATCAGCAGATCATTGGGTACTCTGACCATTTGTTAATCTGCCTAAACCAATTAGGGTATCTGTCCTTTTCTCAGGAATGTGATTAACTGTCTTTTGCGATGTTCCCCTTGCCCCTACTTAGGTAAACATTTATGTCAGGAAGGATAAGAAACAAATGTTGTCTTTTGAGAATGAATAAGCCGTGTGTACTGTGGGATAAGGTAGGGAGACAGCCCGCCCATTGGTTTAAACCTATGTACTGTTGACACAGCGACAGCAGTATCTTACCACTCCTCTGTAATTAACTGTTATAAATAATGAGTGTTTATGTATTTTCCTCAAAGATTCCTCAAGTTTATTCTGTAAGCTTTTGACGCATCTCTCTATTTGCAAATTAACAGCTAATTATGGAGAAAAAAAAAATCTGTACTTCCTCCTAAGAGTTCCTATGGATGGAATTACCATCACACTTCGCAAAAGGTTGTTGAAAGAATTCCACTGCGAATGCACACCGTTATCAAAGCTAAGGCGGTCTTACAAAATATTAGTGTGCAACTTCATTTGGGGCCGGTCTGTGTATTTTCTCAAGTCCGCTCATCAAAGGCATGTGAATAGTACACACCCAATCTAGTAAATTGTCATAAAACATCCTATAAGTGTATTTCAAAACATAGCAGATGTCAAATGTCAACGACTTCCTGAGTCCTACAATTATACTGGAAGTGAAAGCGTATTTCCACAACAGTTTGTCAGATTCTCGCCATATTTGGTATGCATCATTGGAATGACAAAGGTGTGCAGTGTGTTGCGACAATTGGCCATTTGGGGGCCATATTCCAGAAATACACATTAAACGCTCATTAATCTTGAACACAAAAAGGCCTATACAACCTATAAGGCCTATCCTCAAATGGCATTCTTATAGCTTGGACCCCTTAATTGCTGCTTGCAGCTATATTTATTATTCTTACTCTTGTGGCCTAAATGAATAAATATGTCCTGGTAACTTTTTTTAAACTTTGCCCAGAGTTTAAGCTTAATTACTTCTGGGTTAAGAGAGAGTTTGTCAAATAAATGCGCCAGTCTAATCCATCCATTGTTGTTCGACTATATAGGTGTATAGCCTGTAAGTATGCCAGTCAATAGCATAAAACAAGAATACAGTGGATATAAAAAGTCTACACACCCATGTTAAAATGGCAGGTGTTTGTGATGTAAAGAAATTTGACAAAGATAAATCATGTCAGAACTTTTTCCACCCTTAATGTGACCTATAATGTGAACAATTCAACTGAAAAACAAACTGATATCTTTGAGGGGAAACATTTAAAACTCATTGTGCACACCCTTAAACTAATACTTTGTTGAAACACCTTTTGATTTTATTACAGCACTCATCTCCTGTGCATAGCCCTCTTCAGATCACTGCACTTATGTTCAACTGGATTCAGGCCATTCCAAACATTCCAAACAAATCTTCTTTTGGTGAAGCCATGCTTTTGTGGATTTGGATGTGTGCTTTGGGTTGTTGTCATGCTGAAAGGTGATTTTCCTCTTCATCTTCAGCATTCTAACGGATGTTTTAAGAAATAATGTATTACCATATCCTTATTTATCCATTATTATGCAAATTAACTGTAATAAATGGACTGTTTTAGACTAGGCCTGAATTTGCTTTAGACTGTTCATTGTTGCCATATATAGAAGACGACCTAGGTCAGCATGCCCTGTTCTTAGAAATGATTATGGCTACATCTGAAGGCACCAGGTCTCAAACCTCTTATCTATGGCCCTGTACAGATGGCTCCAAGGTGAAGTTGCCTGTGTCTCCTCTGTTACTTCCATTTGGGCAGGACAAAGACCAGGGGTAGCTCAGATCAGGAGCTCTGTTAACTATGACCTAGAACTATGGTTGCCATGACAATGTAGAGTCTATCTTGTTTTACGATTAGTATGACGACTGGTTTTGTATGTATCTTATAGCATAAGAGATTATATTTTCAGGAACTGACAAAACGTGGTATAAAGAGGAGAAAGCAATAATGTAAGAGTAGAGCAGTCTGTCATGACATTACTCTGTTCATCTTTTGTAATGTTGTGATGATTGTTACCGTGGATCAATGTAATTAAACTTGAAATAGTCAACTGTTATATGAACAACTGAGAGGATTTTATTTTAATAAATCACAAACATTTTCCATCTTCCACAGATGCTTGAGGGTTTGAGCCAAAATTGACACATATTTGGAACTGATCATAATTCTCTCCACCCTGACCCTTTTCCAGCTGAAGAAAAACTGCCCCAAAGCATGATGCTTCCACCACCATGCTTCACTGTGGGTATGGTGTTTTTTGGGTGATTGTTTTTACACCAAACTATTTGGCCATAATTTCGAAATTATGGCCAAATAGTTCAACCTTGGTTTCATCTGAACATAACACATTTTCCCACGTGCTTGTGGGATCTTGCCACCCTACCCCATAGCCTTTTCATATGAAGAATATGGGAGATTGTCACATGAGGCACACAGCCAGTAATTGCCAGAAATTCCTGCAGCTCCTTAAATATTTCTGTAGGCCTCTTGGAAGCCTCCCTGACTTCATAATCAGAGTCACTTTAAATGATGTCAGGTGTGTAATTACTTCTATTTAACATGAGCTTGAATGTGACTGGTCAATTCGGAAAACAGTCACATCCCCGGTTATAAGAGGGTGTGCACACTTATGCAACCAGGTTATTATAAGACCTTTTTCAGTTTGTTTTTCCAATTGAATTGTTCACATTATAGGTCACATTAAAAGTGGAAAAAGTTCTGACATGATTCATCTTTGTCAAATTTTTTACATTCTGAAAACCTGGCATTTTAACAGGGGGTGTGTAGACTTTTTATATCCACTGTCTAATAAGAAGTATTTTTCATGCTAGTCACTCATACATGTGTTTTTAAACAATTTTTGTTCTTAAAACTGGCACTTCAAGTACATTAAACAATGTGGAATTAATTACTTTTTACCTATTATGATTTTATTTGCAAACAGTGTGGAAATGCAATTGTCTATAATTTTATAAGTAAGCATGTTTCCTTTTGTATCTCTTCCAGTTTTACTCCATCCACGAGTCACCTGATGCGTCAGTAAACACTGTTCAGATGAGACAATTCACGTGTAATTTGTGGAAGAGTTATCTATCATCATAGCTGTGCTCAGGACAGTCAGTGAGGGCAGAATAGACCATGTATACCTACCACACAAACACCTTACTCGATTCCTCAACAGGGGGTGCCACAGGACACGCCCTCTTGGATTATATGTGACTGTTAAAATGTCATTGACCTGTAAAAATCAACAATAACTGTGATTGACCCAGCAATCGGCAAACATGTGTCTGATACATGTATCCCTGTAGGTTGTATAAAAATAAGAGATTATTCAAAATTCAATATGATGGACAAAATGGCTGACCACTGAAAAACATGTGCCTCAATAAAACATAATGTGTGCATTACATTATGGCACAATGAACATATAGACCATGTACAACAAACACACAGACACTGGACCAGATTCCTTCACAGGGGGTGTCACAGGCCACAGCCTAATAAAAAATATTCACAGTGACGGTATTTCCACCCCGATTGTCCTAGAACCTATCATTTCTGCCATCTTGGATTTTTCTGTACACTGGACGTTTCATGAAATATGCATGAATTTTCTTCAACACAACGATTACTCTGCCCTGTCCAGTGGCATAGGTGTCTCATATACATGTCTCCCTATTGAATGTTAAAAACTAAGAGATAAAATACAAGATGGTGAACAAAATCGCTGACCAGCGTAAAAATAATGGATGCATGAATTTCATTTGTAAATTAAATTATGGTACACTGAAAATATTGACCACATATACCCACCACAAAGACCCAATTCCTCCACAGAGGGTGCCACTTGCCACGCCTTCATGCATTTCTTCCACAATTAAGACATTTCCACCCCAACTAACCTAGAATGCTGATTCTTTGTGGAAATGCCATATCCCCAGGAGGGACAAAACTGCATCAAGAACCTATCATGTCTGCCATCTTGTATTTTGCCTAAGGTGAAAAGATCATGAAACCTATGAAAATGTACTTAAATGAACAATAATTCTGTTCTGATCTGGCCAGCGGCATACAGTGGGGAGAACAAGTATTTGATACACTACTGATTTTGCAGGTTTTCCTACTTACAACGAATGTAGAGGTCTGTAATGTTTATCATAGTTACACTTCAACTGTGAGAGACGGAATCTAAAACAAAAATCCAGAAAATCACATTGTATGATTTTTAAATAATGAATTAGCATTTTATTGCATGACATAAGTACTTGATACATTAGAAAAGCAGAACTTAATATTTGGCACAGAAACCTTTGTTTGCAATTACAGAGATCATTCATGTCTTGACCAGGTTTGCACACACTGCAGCAAGGATTTTGGCCCACTCCTCCATACAGATCTTCTTCAGATCCTTCAGGTTTCAGGGCTGTCGCTGGGCAATACAAACTTTCAGCTCCCTCCAAATATTTTCTTGGCCATTGTGGAGAGGTTGGAATCTGTTTGACTGAGTGTGTGGACAGGTGTATTTTATACAATTAACAAGTTCAAACATTCATTGTCAACAGCTTATCCTGTGTACAGGGTCGCGTGGGGCTGATGCCAATCCCAGCTGACATCGGGCGAAAGGCAGGGTACACCGAGGACAGGCTGCCAGTCCATCGCAGGGCCACACACAGACAAACAACCAGTCAAACTTACATCCACACCTAAGGACAATGTAGGGTCACCAATTAACCTAGTCCGCATGACTTTCGGACGGTGGGAGGAAGCCGGAGCACCCGGAGAGAACCCACACAGACATGGGGAGAGCATACAAACACCACGCAGAAAGGCCGGGGCAACCGAGGGATCAAACACGCTACTTTCTTGCTGTGAGGCGACAGTGCCAATCACTGCACCACCGTGCTGCCACAAGTTCAAACAGTTACAGGTAATGAGTGGAGTACAGGAGGGCTTCTTAAAGATAAACTAACAGGTCAGTGAGAGCCAGAATTCTTACTGGTCGGTAGGTGATCAAATATTTATGTAATGTAATAAAATGCAAATTCATTATTTAAAAATCATACAATGTGATTTTCTGGATTTTTGTTTTAGATTCCGTCTCTCACATGTACCTATGGTAAAAATTACAGACCTCAACATGCTTTGTAAGTAGGAAAACCTGCAAAATCAGCAGTTTATCAATTACTTGTTCTCCCCACTGTACATGTGTGTCTTATAGATTTGGCCCTATAGGGTGTTAAAAGCTAAGAGAAGTAATACAAAATGGTGGACAATATGGCTGATATGACTGACCAGAGTAAACATTCTATTAAAGTACTTACAATGGGTATTATTTCTGCTGCCATATGATTACAATATTGTAATGGCTACTTTTCCATGAAAAGAGAACCCTGTCCCATGGTTACTTTTAACTACAGTGGGGCAAAAAAGTCTTTTTTCAGTATAATTTTCATCATAGGTACACTTCAACTATGAGAGACAAAATGAGGAAAAGAAATCCAGAGATTAACATTATAGGATTTTTAATGAATTTATTGGTAAATTCCTCATTAAAATAATTAGTTGGTCACCTACAAACATGCAAGATTTCTGGCTCTCACAGACCTGTAACTTCTTCTTTAAGAGGCTCTTTAGTCCTTCACTCATTACCTGTATTAATTGCGCCTGTTTGAACTTGTTATCAGTATAAAAGACACCTGTCCACAACCTCAAACAGTCACACTCCAAACTCCACTATGGCCAAGACCAAAGAGCTGTCAAAGGACACCAGAAACAAAATTGTAAACCTGCAACAGGCTGGGAAGACTGAATCTGCAATAGGTAAGCAGCTTGGTGTGAAGACATCAACTGTGGGAGCAATTATAAGAACATGGAAGACATAGAAGACCACTGATAATCTCCCTCGATCTGGGGCTCCATGCAAGATCTCACCCCGTGGGGTCAAAATGATCAGAAGAACGGTGAGCAAAAATCCCAGAACCGCACAGGGGGACCTAGTGATTGACCTGCAGAGAGCTGGGACCAAAGTAACAAAGGCTACCATCAGTAACACACTATGCCGCCAGGGACTCAAATCCTGAAGTGCCAGACATGTCCCCCTGCTTAAGCCAGTACATGTCCAGGCCCGTCTGAGGTTTGCTAGAGAGCATTTGGATGATCCAGAAGAGGATTGGGAGAATGTCCAATGAAACCAAAATATAACTTTTTGGTAAAAAGCTGTAAAAGAAAAATGATATCGGTCTCGAGTCGCAAGTTCTATCGTGGTTTTTTATTTTTACATGCATGGGATTATCATCGAAATACAACCACACAAGCGTGGTTGGAAACCAAGCAAAAATCAAAGTAACTCAGTCCTGCTATCATATTTTATAGTGCCCATCCTTTGCAACCCCCTACTCATTACCTTAACAAATAACAAAACATACACCCCTCTGCTACTTAAGACCCACCCCTTATTCCTTCATTGTGACTTGTATACATTTCACAGCATACAAGAAATACCTGGAAATCAATGAATATAAACGACAATAAAATACAGGAACACAAAAGCAACAATTTAACAAAGTAGTATTATGACAAGATTCTGCCTTAACTTTCAAAATTCCATCACAAAGCCAACTCGTCGTGTTTGGAGGAGAAAGATTGCTGAGTTGCATCCAAAGAACACCATACCTACTGTGAGGCATGGGGGTGGAAACATCATGCTTTGGGGCTGTTTTTCTGCAAAGGGACCAGGACGACTGATCCGTGTAAAGGAAAGAATGAATGGGGCCATGTATCGTGAGATTTTGAGTGAAAACCTCCTACCATCAGCAAGGGCACTGAAGATGAAACGTGGCTGGGATCTTTCAGCATGACAATGATCCCAAATACACCGCCCGGGTCCCCCAGTCAGAGCTGACAAATGTAGCTTGGGAAAGGGAAGTTTGGGGTCCCCTGCTGGAGCTGCTGCCCCCGATATCAGATAAGTGGATGAAGATGAATGATGATATACAAACTCAGAGCTTCTGATTGGTCAATAAACATGTCCTTCGAGTGCAGGTTGAAATGAGATTGAGTTAACTATAAAATACCTGGAAAAATTTAATTTAATTTAGGCCTGGTCAAAGAAACAGCTTCAATAATATCCAAACTGCTTTTCTTTCTACAAATGCTAGTCAGTGTTACCTGTTTCTGTAAAGGGGTGCACGTTAAAAAAATTGCCTAGTACCTTACATACACACATGACTAACGTAAAAAACTAACATTCAGAAACAAAAATGGGGCAGATTGGGAAATACTGTGCTATGCCTACTGCATTCTTACTAAATAAAAAGTTAGTAAAACCATATAGAGTTCCTCAATTTGACCTCTAAATGGAATCTTGTTTAGATAACTCTTTTCAGAGGTTTCAATATATGCTTCTTCAAAAGAAAATAACTATATGGTTCAAACTAGAACACTATATTAAGGGTTCTACCAAGAACCATTTTATAATCTAAATTTACTTTTGCATTAACTTCATTAAGATCAGGAGCATGGTCATTGCACTGTACCCACTTAAACCAAATATTTTGAAATCACCCAGTCCCTGTTTAACATAAAAAGCTACATTATATAGTATATATTTATATACACATTTGAATTATATTAATGATATTATATACTATAATAATACGTTTTTAATTAAAAGCCTATTCATTTTTATTTAAAACTACATCAGCTTTTATATACGGAAACCTAGAACCGTGAGAAGTGTTCATTGTTTTGCCGATTGATCCCGATTATTGATGGGTATTGATGGGTACAAATCAAATTTTGCAAACAAAGCTGTCTGAATTTTCGCCGTGTAGGGTTCATGTTAGCCATTTGTCACAGAAGAAGCATCATTGCTATAATCATACAAACCAGATAGGCCAATCATCTAGCTGTACATGGCTGTCGTGTCCTGCTCCTAAAATCTACTATGCTCTGGCATCATATTCATGAGAAACAAAGCATTGGTGAAGGTGACAAATTACAGTTTATGAAAATGACATGATAGCATTATGACCATCCTGTGCCACTTTCCTTGAAGTTACGCAATATGGAATATGACAACACAAAATAAGCCGTTTTGCACCTCAATCATTGGAACCACATAGGCCTATCGCATAGCTATTACATGCTTATGATGGTTATTAGTGACAAAGAGGATGTCATGTCCTGCTCCTGAAATCTACTGCTGGCGGAATCCAGAAAATCACATTCTATGATTTTTTAATAATTAATTGTATTTTACTTATCATTTATGAAGAAATTTAATATAAAATACTGTTTATAAGAAGACTGGTGTTACAGAATGGTTTGTTAAGTTTTGATAGACTTGCGTAGGTGTCATAACATTATCTTAAAGACTTATGTTTTATTGCAGACTCTGGATAGTTCAATGTAAATTGAAGGTTGCTTGTATATGATCCCATAGTTCTACCATTTCATTTTGTTCTCTTGTCTAATCTACCAGGAACAATTACTGCTTAATTAGGCTACTGTATAAAAGACATCTCAGCCGATCTTATCTGGAGTGCTGCAGAGTGCGCAGGCATTTTACCAACTGAATCACATCTAAGCTTGTCATGGTATTTTCCTTTGATGTTTAAGCTTAAGTGGTTAGAATGGAGTTCAGGTGGGCGTCTGGATACATTAGATTTCCTGAAAGATATAAGCAAGTACATGTGTCTATTAAATGAATCCCAAATTCAACCAAATGCATAAGGTAGGCTACTTCAATAGGAAATGGCATTAACATTAATACAACCGTTAATCAGGGGACATTTTTAATTCCACCATTAGAATATGATTTTGTAGGAAACACTTACAGAAAACGTTTGACCTCTGTCATTGCCAACAAAGGGTATGTAACAAAGTATTGAGATTAACTTTTGTTATTGACCAAATACTTATTTTCCACCATAATTTACCAATAAATTCATAAAAAATCCTACAATGTGATTTTCATTTTGTCTCTCATAGTTGAAGTGTACCTATGATGAAAATTACAGGCCTCTCTCATCTTTTGAAGTGGTAGAACTTGCACAATTGGTGGCTGACTAAATACTTTTTTGCCCCACTGTATGTAGAATGAGTTGGTTTTGGACTGTGTTGAACTGTTTAGCATCTATATACAGCTCCAAAAATGTCAGTTAGTAATTTGTATTAACACATATTCGTGCGTACAACTGTACAATTATATATATTCATACAAAAATAAAATTTCTTGTCACAAAAAAGAGCCATAGGTTGAATAGATACGTGCGCAAAAAATCTACTTAAACCATTTTAAGATGTAAGACGAACACCAACGGATCACAATGTCTACAATGTTATGGCTCTGCAAACATAATGAAGGAGCCTGCACATGTACCCCTGCCCACGTGAAGTTCATTTGCATAAAAAACGTATATCAACAAATGCGTTTTTTATATCAACAATTCAAATAGTTAATATCAAATTAAATTATTGATATCAAAAAGTCTAATTATTTATATAAAACATTCTAATTGTTAATATAAAAAATGCAGTAGCTGATATACGAAATGTATTAAATATATGATAAAACATCTTGCCAAAAATGTGGACTTAGTTTATCCACTTGTAAACGTATCAGTGAAGTTGTAATGGTTGGCACAAAGTCTTTCAGTACAATGGAACGAACACACCTTTGAAGTGTGTTTGTTTATTTTCATAGTTGGGCAACGGCTAGATAGGTAGCTGACTATGGTTCTCTTCTTTTCACCGTGTGATACATTTGATCCTAAAAGCAAATAGATCAAAGCCAGTAGATATAATCAGAGTTAAATTAGCATAATGATGCAGACATAACAATATGCATTGCAGCAACCATTTGATTAGCTCGTGCAAGGAAATTGCACGGAGTTAATACATAGACCATGAAAATGTAAGAATGGTTGAAATCAAAGTGCATTTAATTTCAACTAATTACTTTTCTCTGACATTTTCAGTATGAATCTAAGAAAAAACAAGGATATACATGCACCAGTGGCCGCAGAAGTATTAAATGCTATTCATAGCATTGTCCATAGACAGTTTACCAGTTGAGGATACTGCTGTGTCATTGTGTAATTTATGTGAATTATTTGATGTATATGTAATATTGCAATGTTCAACACTCCAGCCTCCCTATAACATCTCCAGTTAATGGTAAGAACTTAGCAAGAAGTTAGGCACTGTAAAGGTTAGATTGATACTCTCATATCTCCTGTTTATGTTTTTATTATTTCATATACAGCTCTGGAAAAGACCTCTGCAAAATTATCAGTATCTCAGGTTTTAAAGCCCAAAGCATGATGTTTCCACCCCCATAGGCATGTGTTTGAGTAAAATTTCCATTTTTGTATTAATCTATATACTCCTGACATTACTCCCAAATTCCAAATAAATATATTGTCCTTTAGAGTATTTATTTGTAGAAAATAACAAATGGTCAAAAAGGATGCATTGTTTACGGACCTCAAATATTGCAAAATACAACAAATTCATAATTATTTTTCAAATATAAAATACTTATACTAATGTTTTTACTTAGGAAAAGTTCAGAAATCTATATTTTGTGGAATAATCATGATTTTTATCACAGCTTACATTCGTTTTGGCATGCTCTCCACCAGTCTGCCACATTGCTGTTGGGTGCCAGAAATTAAACCCTTCTTTTCCTCTATCAAAGCTTCTCTTTTAAATTATTTTGCCATTCTGAATAGTTATTTTTTCAGTCAAATTACCTTTGAGGTACTACTTGCACTGTTTTTGCCATCCAGCTGGTCCTATTGCAAGAGGATAGTGATGAACACAGCAGTCGTTTTTATAAATTTCCTTGATGAATTTGATTTGGTTTAGGTAATCACCTAATCAATACCTCATTAAGTGAAATGAGATGTGCCTGCGTTGGAATTTAACAGACAATGGAATGGAATGGCTGCCATATATATAGAGATGCTGATTCAAGAAAAATTAAGAGTGGTCTCTTATTTTTTTTCCAAAGCTGTATATATATACTTTGACTTTAGGCAAAAGCAGACCATGCTATTCATGCCATTGTTGTTAGTGTAGATTTTATATATACAGTACTATAGAAAGTAATGTGCCAATACTGTCTAGAAGAAGATTGGTGTTACAGAATGGTTTGCTATGTTTTGATAGACTTGCGTATGTGTCATAACCAGTAATGAAAAAAGCAATATATGTCATAATATTTTTTAATATTTGTGTCAGTACAGTGTCGTGACCATGTTATGACAGGAAATGTCAGCTAACATGATGTTATATTAATTCTAGTTCTGTTACAGCTAACAGTACAATAATTAATATAAACTGCAGATACTTTTAATTTCCTAGCTAGAAATGAATAAACATAAATGGCTGCAGATGGAGATTTACATCTATTGATATTTAGACACTTCTGATCAGTCCTTTATATTATTGAACAAGTAAGATTAATGATCATTGTGGCATTAAACTAAATGTGCTAACATTAACTAGCCTTAATGTTATGTTAATACAACTGTCACGGATGCAGGTAAGGACCCAAGCGCGGACTGGAGAGGAGAGGGGAAGAGACAGACAGTGCGGTCGGGGGACGGGAGGCAAGGCGTCTCACGAACCGATGGCGTAGGCACAGACGAACAGCAGGCAGAGTAGTCGGGGACGAGCAGATGGTCGGTACACGAGCGGGCGGCAGAAGCACAGTCAAGGGACGGGCAGAGTAGTCGGGGACAGGCAAGGGATCGCAATTCCGGCGGAGAACAGACGTACAGGCAGGGCTCAGAAAGAGTAGTCGGAACGGGTGAAAGATAGGTACACGGAAGGTCTGTTCGAGGAGATTGCGAGATGTGGTATGCGTGCATAAACCATTGATCCGGCAGGGGAGAAGTGGCAGGGAGGAGTATTTGTATGCATGGTGATGAGGGGAATGGGGACAGGTGTGTGAGTGGTGATTGGTGACAGGTGTGGGACTTGGTGCGCACTGAACTCAGGAGCGTGTGCGCCCTGTGCTGCGCGTTCGCGGAGGCGGGGACGTGACAACAACATTAAGGGTAAACACTTTTTCACACCTTTGTATATACACATAGATTCAGTAAAACTTTAATTTGACATTAAATAGTTCAATGCTTGTCTTAGTGTAGAATATTTAACATACATTTTCCACAAACAGCATTTGTGTGCAGGACACAAAAATGTTGGTTGGAACTGTGGAATCTGATCATTAATAATTACACTATGAATGTATGTTTCATTGGAAGTGAATGTGCCCAGATAATGAGGACAACAGAAACATCTCTCTTAAGATTATCTCTTTGTAGGTTGTGCTCTGATAACCACAGGAATGTTTACATTGACAATTTGGCATGGGCGTTACTGTCTTCGAAACCTTATCTTTGCTAGGTAAACATATCAATGTATATATCAGCTTGTAACCAACATTACAGTGAGAAGAGATTGAGTGAGATGAGACTGAGGTCGTGTAAGGAAGACCACGTCCATAACCTCATGAACAAGAGTATCTAATGATGCAATAAACAATATACTCGCTCCCTAGACAATTGGGTGTGCAAGAATGATTTCAACCGCTATACGAAATGGCTGATTTCTAACAGAAGCATTCCAAAACTCTGGCAAGGTCTGCTATGTTGGAGAGATTTCATCAACAGCAACTACCCAAATGTTAATAAGTGATTTTAAGGTTGACAGTGTTGATTCACAACTGGAGAACTCCCCAGCGAATGTCAGCTGTGCTGCAGAACCTGTCTCTCAGCTGGACATAGTATGTGTTACTGTACTGTGGGGAAGAGTTCACTTAAACAGTGCTGAGCTACCGTAGACAGACACGGTGGGCTATTTCTGGTTCTGTCCTAGTCATCTAAAGACTAAACCCACAGTCAGCAGGCTGTATAAGGGATATTGTGAATCATCCAGATGGTGAAGCGTTGCTACATGATGGCCAGGCAAGGACTGTGTTGAGTTGATTCTATACTTGATGCTAGCAAAAGTGAGTAATCATGTTTATTGCTGATGTAGCTGAGGTCAGTTAATTTGATTCCTGTGACATTTACAACACAATTGGCTTGCTAAATGTGATATCTGATGCCTCTAAAACATAGAGGTATAGCATTTATTTAAAGTTTAAGTAAAACTAGCTGTTGCTCTGTAAAATGTAACAAAAGCAGGTTGCAGGATAGTTGAACATATACGGTTTACCGAGTGTTTACAGAGTTTTTTCATTGAGGAAAGGAAACAAGGGACAGATTGTTCTTGTGTTTTTGTGTGGTTCGGCCCAGAGCCCAGGAGATGAGATGTCCTAAGCAAAACAGAACAGCAGGGTGTTTTTGTGAAAGGAGAAGAGGTACATCGCTGAGATGTGTTTACATGTCTACTAACAACTACAGCACCAAGATGTTCACACTACAGTACAGGTGCTGGTCATATAATTAGAATATCATCAAAAAGTTGATTTATTTCAGTAATTCCATTCAAAAAGTGTTCAATCCTTTTAATTTTGATGATTATAACTGACAACTAATGAAAACCCCAATATCAGTATCTCAGAAAATTTTAATATTCCTTAAGACCAATACAAAAAAATATTTGTAGAAATGTTGACCAACTGAATAGTATGAACATGAAAAGTATGAGCATGTACAGCACTCAATACTTAGTTGGGGCTCCTTTTGCCTGAATTACTGCAGCAATGCGGCGTGGCATGGAGTCAATCAGTTTGTGGCACTGCTCAAGTGTTAAGAGAGCCCAGGTTGCTCTGATAGTGGCCTTCAGCTCTTCTGCATTGTTGGGTCTGGCGTATCGCATCTTCCTCTTCACAATACCCCATAGATTTTCTATAGGGTTAAGGTCAGGCGAGTTAAGAATAGGGATACCATGGTCCTTAAACCAAATACTGGTAGCTTTGGCACTGTGTGCAGGTGTTGAAATCTGCATCTCCATACAGTTGGTCTGCAGCAGGAAGCATGAAGTGCTCTAAAACTTCCTGGTAGGCGGCTGCGTTGACATTGGACCTCAGAAAACACAGTTGACCAACACAAGCAGATGACATGACACCCCAAACCATCATTGACTGTGGAAACTTTATACTGGACTTCAAGCAACGTGGATTCTGTGTCTCTCCTATCTTCCTCCAGACTCTGGGACCTTGATTTCCAAAGGAAATGCAAAATGTACTTTCATCCGAGAACATAACTTTGGCCACTCAACAACAGTCCAATCCTTTTTGTCTTCAGCCCAGACGAGACGCTTCTGACGCTGTGTCTTGTTCAAGAGTGGCTTGACACAAGGAATGCGACAGCTGAAACCCATGTCTTGCATACATCTGTGCGTGGTGGTTCTTGAAGCGCTGACTCCAGCTGCAGTCCACTCTTTGTGAATCTCCCACACATTTTTGAATGGGTTTTGTTTCACAATCCTCTCCAGGGTGCGGTTATCCCTTTGCTTGTACACTTTTTTCTACCACATATTTTCCTTCCCTTCACCTCTCTATTAATGTGCTTGGACACAGAGCTCTGTGAACAGCCGGCCTCTTTAGCAATGACCTTTTGTGTCTTGCCCTCCTTGTGCAAGGTGTCAATGGTCATCATTTGGACAGCTGTCAAGTCAGTTGTCTTCCCCATGATTGTGTAGCCTACAGAACTAGACTGAGAGACCATTTAACCCAAAGCATCCACCATCCGCGTATCCGTGGAAGAAAGTATACTGTGTATTTGTATTATTGATTCCTAATTGTTAAAGATATTACATTTCAGTTTCCTTACTGGTTAGCGGCTAATTCCAATGAACCGATTGAAGTAAGGATTGTGTTCCTACGTGCATCACAGCCTACGTAAGACGACCACAAAGTTGCACCTAAAATGGTGGTCATTACGCACTTCATGTAATGGAGCTTAATGCATCTGCTGTTTAGAAGTCTAATCTTTGTGGACCAATCGCAAATAACGTTTGTGCTAGGTCATCTGATGCCTGGCATCCAATAGCCATTCAGATTAGCTTTCCCCGGGAATCACAGGGGCCCATTTCAAGTGTCCACTCCTTACCCAAGCTGCAGACAATGGAGTATCAACAGACTTGCCTCGCGTTCATTCCTGCATCGCTTTCATTCCGAAAAAGGACATTATACATCAACGTTTTAGACTAGATTTGAACGGGCAAGAGTATTTAGAATATGATCATATGTATGGAAACAGTATCAGTTGCAATGCATATGCGTAATGGCCAGACTGCTCTAACAGCTCAGAGTCGTGAAACATCAACATATGAAGTAAGTACATCGCTGTATATGAAAAATTGTATCCTACAGCATCGTTTGTCTATAAAAAAAATGATGTAAAAAATTATTCTGTCAACATAGTATGGGGATGTTATTGTTTTTTTTGGAAAAATAAATTATTATTTTTCAGATATTACAAATAATTACAAGCCCCAACCGCAATACCGAACTCACGCTTCCATCTATTGGCCGTTGGGTGTATTGCGGTATAACCAGAGGAATGTATTTTCTTTCTAATACATTTTATAATGGTTTATTTGTTAGGTACAGGAACTGACTTTTATTGGGGTGCCTATATTTTTGACCTTCTGTTATTTATTTTATTCATTTATTTCAGCCTAAAACACTGTAATAGGACTATAAAGGCATGGACATATCAGAAAATATGTCACATTGCTGTTTCAAGGACAGAAGCGCAGAGGCAAAACAGTCTTTGGAATCCATTTTTAATAATGAAAGAAAGAAACAAACTCAAACAGCTCTAGCAACTGGGTAGTATAGCCTTGGGCTGACAACCAAAAATGAACCACATTAATGTGGGCAAACATTCAACATAAATAGGTTCCCCAATTGGAGGCAACAACCTACACCTGCCTCCAATTGGGGAGACCCAAGAACATAGAGGTACCTAGAGGCACCTCTTCTGGCCACTTCCTGACTATGGCCCCTGCCAGTGCGAAGATGGGGCCATCGACAAAATAACACGTCCTGGCTAACTTCATAAATATTTACAAAATAAATTACCATACCCTATTGCAGAAATGTTTATCGTAAAACTTTTTTTAGCCATTTCAAGAGATGAGGTTTCAAAATAGTGTCCCAGAAGTCTGTTTTTATGTGTTTTTATTGTTGCCAATCGGGATTTGATCACCAGGATGCATCATAATAGATGATATCTGTTATAGAAATGATTCCAGGTAGTAAAATCCGGCCAAAAACACCCTGGACCTGGCAGCGTATGTCTTTGCAGGTGTTTTGAGTTAATTCGCTGATTAGTGTGGCACCAGGTGTCTTCAATATTGAACCTTTTCACAATATTCTGAGATACTGATTTTGGGGTTTTCATTAGTTGTCAGTTATAATCATCAAAATTAAAAGGGCTGAACACTTGAAATATATCAGTCTGTGTGGAATAAATGTATACATTATGCAATTTTCACTTTTTGAATGGAATAACTGAAATAAATAAACTTTTTGGTGATATTCTAATTATATGACCTATGACTATATATTAACTGAGGGGACTCATTTATCTTCTCTCAGCAGCTAGGCCATGCATAGTTATCAATATATTGCAACAGAGGATTGTATTTTCTTTCTAATACATTTTATAATGGTTTATTTGTTAGGTGGAGTGACAACAGCACTGTTCAACACCTACTGCTTCCTTTCTGTCTTGAAGTCATAACAGGTCTAGTATCATTGGATATTTGAATGCAGTAAGGTCTTGATTTAACCCAGTAGTTGTGAGTTAGTAGTTAGGGCTCTATGAGACAGAAGATGAATGTGTTGAAAGTGTTTGACTGTGCAGTCACAGTGATTATATGTGGCACTTGAGAGAGTCGGATCTCCCAGGGAGGAGGACTCCAGTAGTCCATTCCAAGTGTCAAATCAGTATATCATTACTGTCAAGTTACAGAGAACACCCTACTGTTGTGACTAATCAGGGTTGAGAGTGCCTTTGTGAGTTGAAGGCACTCTTGTGGTGTGATTAGCTGTTGGAGTCCAGACGTGTTGTTGGGGCGAATGCTGCTATGAAAATAGATAGCAACGGGATTTAGTTGTGCTGTTTGTATGGAGCATATTCTTACTGTGAGCTCCAAGGCATCACTGAAGAGGCCATTGCGTTTACTGTGAAGGAAGGCATCGGAGGTTCCTGTCTTCGATATTCGTATCCTGGCCAGACGGGCTTTCTGAAAGAAAGAGAAACATGAAAATTAAAGATCAGTTTTCTAAAACAACCAACTGGGTAAAACTGATAAAATATATAGTAGGTTTCAGCCTAGAAAAATTGAAATCAGTGTTTTTGTTTGGTGCAAACACTGCACACTTACTCAATCTCTTGATTGGAAAAGTGTGTCCAAACTCTTGACTGGTACTGTAGAATACTTGAGTCTTTGAAATGTATAAATAATGAATACATAATTGTTTTAAATAAACTCTTTGGCCTTAATCAATTAAATGTCCAGTGCCATAATGCGCTATGTCTCCAACCTTCTAATCCCAACTGTGTTTATGTCAGACTGCATACAGTTCATCTCATTTACAGTGAACACGGTAAAAGTAATCGGTGTGCAGCCAACACCCCCGTCTCTCAAATCTTTCCTCTCAAGGACAGAAACGGAAAGACAAAAATGAACAAAATGGATTTCAAAGGGTATCAATAAGAAACAATACATGATGTCTTTTTGCAAAACATCTGGGAAGAGATTCAGTTCAGACAAGTTGTCTAGAATTCTCTGTCTTTTGGCTTCTTTCCTGAAGAATTAAAAGGTCCAGTCAAAAACAACATTGAGGTGGACATAACACTGATATTTTCAAAATGACAATAACCAATTTTTTGGTGTAATGGTTTTTAGAAAGAATGTTAGCTTTTTCAGGTGGGAGGGACATTTTGTGATTTTACAAACAAGATTTGATTATAATAGACCAATGCATTTTAATCTAAATACGGAGGAAGGTCTTTACCATCACGTCAGCCAATCATGGCTGTGGACATACATATCTTTAACTTTAATTTTAACATGTAGACGATCAGACAGCATTTCAAGGTTCAAGGAGAAAAAAACATATTCGTTATTTTCATGAATTGAACACACAAAGTCATAATTAGACAGTGATTAATCATGACTTAATTGGACCCTATGCATAGGTGTACATGCACACACACGCTAGAACTGACAGGCTGACTAAGTCTTATAATAAACACTCCACTACAGTGGGAGTCTGAAGAGGGGCATACAAAAGGATGAATAACAGACAAAAATACACTTCAGTTGTGGCTTGACAAACAGGATCTGCAGATGAACTACAAACACTGTTGTGTCTAACTTCATCTGCTCCTCAATTTTGTTCTATTCTCCATTCCATCTCACTTTCACTAGCTTCAGACCATTATCGCCTGAATATGCTCCCCTCTTTCTTCAAATCATAATTTTTTTTTAAATTTTGTCTCCCTCTCTTTGTTCTATTATCTGTTACTTTACCTCTTTCCTAGTCTCTCGTTCTATTAACCATGCCCATTTTGTATCAGCTTATACACCATCCAGGTCTATGTGTTGCACCTTACAGCAAATGTCTAGTGCGGTGAGAGTTTACAGTGTGAATAGAAGTCTATATACATAATATAACCCTGTTTCCAAAAAAGTTGGAAACAGGGCCTGATGGATCTTTTGTTAATCAGTTCATCTGGTTGTCTTTTCACTATCCATTAAGTGTAATGAATAGTGAAAAGGCACCTAGTCTCGTGTGTCACCCCTGCTGGCTTTTCCATCTTCCGGCAAGACAGAACATCTGAGTTAAATAAACGTAAGGGCAGAGGGGTCCGCATTATGGTTATCTCTGGCTGGGGAATGGTTGTTGCAGTACTCTCAACCCACTATTCTGTAGACCTGTAGAAACCGACTGTAAAGGTACGGTTCATATATTGTTAAGGGTTTTCACATTAACCTGATGAAGTGTAGACAGAACAATTGTATATGTGTATGTCTTATGTGATCACTTGCATACAAATTGGGTGTTAAATGATGAAATATTTTTAACTAGGAAACATTTAACCAGGGCTCATATAATTGTTCCCAACAGACTGATTGTGTTAGATTTTTCCACATTTAACTGTTAAAAAACAGCATTGAGGTACACAGTTTGGATTTCTATGTGTGTATAGGTCAACAGCTGTGCCCAGCTTTTCTCCTTACTGTGCTGTTGTGTCTAGTGAAGAAGCTACGACTGGCTTGACCGGTTTGGTGATCAGCTAGGACCTCTTAATCTGACATACCTTTCAAATGCTGACAGGTTCTTACAAAATGGAAAAACGGCTTCCACCAAAAGTTTTAAAGATCATCAAAGCAATATTGGGTATGATTCTGGAAAACATTGTAGTGGCTATTCTCCACAAAGCATGCATCGGATGTGAAGTGGACCACCCGAGCCATTGAAGACATTCTTGTTTCGATCCGTCTGATTACTTTTTGAGACCCATTATGATGACATTGCGAAGACCGATTCAACGCCACGACTGAAGCATGTGTTGGTCAAAGTAAAGATGAGTTCTGTCGTATGGGGGTCGGTGTTGTGCGTTATTGTTTGCATATATTGTCAAGAAAGTGACTGTTCCACCAGCTGTGAAACTTGGACACGCTCAAGCACTACTCTCAACCAACTATTTTTAGGACCTTTGCCAAAATGTATTGGCGTTGGCTTGGTGGACAGTAACAGTTTTACAGGAAGTTACACACATTTAAATATTTATTTCAAATGTTATAATTTGGTGTTCATTGCTCTGTATGTAGATGGTCAGCAATTTCCTAATGAACCATCCCAACCAAATTAAACAACTGGGTCAGCAGTGCATGGATTTTACCAACTGGCCTATGCTTCAGGAAAACACCTAAAGGACCAAGCATTGGCTATTGACAGTTCTGACTTCTTACATGGCTATGCCCTTTATGCATTCAACTGTGCGTCGGATGAGGAATACAGTCAGCACCTATCCTTGATCAAGTCAGGGAATGTACGACTTGAGATAAATGTGGTTGTTTATTCAATTTTTACTCCATTATCAAAGTGTCAAACCGGCGACAAGTCACGGGTGACTACTATTAGGAAAACGGTGTGGAAATGAATACTGCCAAGTTGACCGGTGTTGTTAAACAATTTTCATCTAGGACTCATTTCTATGGTGTGCTGGCATGCGACTAACTACCTAATGGACCTGTCCAAGATGTTGCATCAATGATGATCGTTAATACACACCCGAGCAATCACCCCGGTGAGCATTGGCTGGTTATTTACATAACATACGATGGCATTGGAAGGTATTGTGAGTTTTGGAAACCCCCAAGATTTTACCTATTTTCCCAAGTCAATCAGCGTCTTTCTGCAAACTGTGAATGTGGAATCCAGTGCAAAACAAGTACAGGATATGATTTCAACAATGTGTGGACAATATTGTGTGTTCTTTCTCTATCTAATGACAAGAGGTCTGAGTTACAAAGATGCTATGTCTTATTATATTGATGAAAATGATGAGCTAGTCTCAATGTTTGTAGCTAAGATGTACCAGAGTAAGCGTGTATGCAAATGTTTATTTGCATACAAAATGCTCAATCATGTGATTCGTTTCAATTTGTGTCATGGTTGTTGAAGAAATAGAAAAGAGAATAATGTTTATGTCAGCTCTATTATTCAAAATAAAACCCCTTTGTAAAACCACATCAATGGTTACATAGTATTTTTCATACAACAATTATTCAAGGTAAAACATACACCCTGACAATGAAACACAACTGATTAAAAAAACATAAAATAAAAACACATTGAAATAAAAGCCATTTTGTGGGGTCTGTGGCAGGGGGTACAAAGAAGGCTTGAGTTGGTTGATAAGCAGTTGCTGAGGGAGTAGCTAAATCATCGATTGTGTCGCCAGATGTTTGTTTATACAATTTAATTTTATGCCTTACAAGCTCATTTGGAATAGTTGTAAAAGGCGCGTTGAGACATGCCATGGCCTCTAAAAACACCCCCTCCACCCTAACGGCTTTCTAGCGTCATTCTATTGGTTGCTGTCATGTTTGTAACAAGCTCCAACAGGTGTAAGCCCTTGATTATCTCCCCTTTGAAAATGAATTCACCATCTTTAGACCTGTGCATTTTAT
Organism: Esox niger; assembly: GCA_016801105.1. Taxonomy (NCBI): domain Eukaryota; kingdom Metazoa; phylum Chordata; class Actinopteri; order Esociformes; family Esocidae; genus Esox; species Esox niger. The sequence continues at coordinate 14,761 of JACXGJ010001141.1, read as the reverse complement.
TAAGAATATATTCAACATTCTTCTTACGCCTCGCAGGCACATTATCCAAAATGTCATCAGGCCCAGTCTCTGACCCGGGTCGACTTAAAGTCAATATATTTGTGTCAAGCTCCCCCTGCCACAGCAGTCAAAAGTCTTTGTAAAATGGCAGATGGTATCTTTTAGCTTTCTCACGTAATCCAAATCAGGCTTCAAAAGTATATATTGCGAATTGATGAGTCCAAATCATTTTCAACAGATTGTCTTACATTGCTGATAGGCGTTTTGGATTCTCACAGTTTTTCTAACTGATGGGGTGGCACCAGAAACAGTTTGTGAACATGATCCATGTTGTTTAACTGTCTTGATGCAATTGGACACTTAGGAATGGAACTGCAGCGCTTAGTAACAGTAGTAAAAAACCTTCCGATTGGTTTATGTTTTTTTTTCTTTGTGACTGAAGTGTTTTTCTAGACATGTATATTATTTTAGCTTTTTTTTTTCGGAGCTGCGATTCTGTTAGAGTATGTTTCTGCACCTCAGATTAAGCGCTATTTCAGAGTGATAGAATGAGGTCGGTGGAAGCTGATTCTAAAATAAGTTTTCGTTGACTTGCGGGTGCCTTAAATAACATCTTTAAAAGTAGTACATTTCTACGAATGCTTTTAGACATGATCAAACTTTCTTAGAAACATACACGACAGGCCAATCCCCTGAAAATAACCCCATTCTCGGATGGTAGTCTTCTGATGGATGTGTCTGCCTAAAATACTAATCTGCTGATTGTCACAGGGGTTTTTAAACAAGATAAGGTAGTTTGTGTTCAAGTTAATAGTTCTACTAGATTTGCCTTTATCAAACATGTTTTGGACAACGTAAATTGCATTCAGGTTACAGTGGTGTGAATATTGTGTGAAAACTCTCCATCTCCAAACTCTCTGATGTACTTTTCATTAAATCATCTGTAATTTAAAGGTTGTTTTTCTGAATTGACAGGGATGCTGGTAGATCTATAAAAGTAATCTCCCTTACCTTTAACATTTCATCATACAGCGTTTGCCGACATGAATAAAACCAGACGATATTCTGAATTTCTTTGGAGAAAAAAATGTCAGCATTATCCAGCAGCATTTAAAAAATATATGTTTAACCAGAGTTACTAGGGGCATTAATGACACAGCTGAATGTGTGAAGTTGTGGGTGAAAACTGCTATCAATCCTAGAATGTGATTTAGTATCCGTAAGGCCTTGTGCTGTAATCAGGGAGCAGTACATGCTTAGACACAACTCAGTATTTCAATGTGAATATTCTTTTATCTCTCGCAATTGTGTCTGCATTAGCAAGGACGTGATCATCATCACCACTCTCGCCTCGTACAAAGTTATCAACCTGTCGTGTTAGCGTCTCCAAATTAACAATGGTTGTGTTGTAGCTGTTGAGTGTAATGCCGTTTGCTTTGAGACAGGTCGAAAAAGGGTTTTAAGGATTCGAAGAAAGGCTACTTTTCTTATCGGTTCAACATCAAGGAGAATGAGAATTATGTTAGTCCACATCCGGAACCACAATACTATGGTGTGAATACCATGAAAGGCTGAAAAAAGGATGCAATGGTACAAAACTGTTTCCGCAGACCCATTTGTAATGCAGGATGAAATTAAGGCTTACTCTGTGAATTATGTGGTCATCTTGAGAGAGGGTTGTATGCGCTACAGACTCGAGTTCCTGGAGTGTGGTGGTGTTGACCCAGTCCCAGTCAATTACGATTGCTTTAGCTTGCATGAGAGTCTTTTGCAACAAATTCCTCACCAAGGACACCATTGAATTGGTCCCCCAAGACAACTACAACTGTTGTCAGAAGACATTCTCAAACAGCTCAATCCAGTGGCTTGAATATTTTGCCTCTGCGGAATCTGAGCATTAACAACTACAATATGAATGTACGTTTCATTAGAAGTGAATGTGCCTAGATACTGAGATAAACAGGGAAACCCTTCGTTTAGTTTCTCCATGTAGGATGCGCTCTGGTAATCACAGGATTGTTTACATAGACCATTTGGTGTGGGGGTTAGTGTCTTGGCTTTGCTAGGTAAACACGCCCCTCAAGGTATTTAACAGCTTGTACCCCACATTACAGTTGAGAGAGTTGAGAGAGAGACAAGGAGAGTCGGGAAGAGTTTGAGCCTGTAACATCATGTGCTAATAGACTATCAATATGCTGCAATAAACATTGAATACTCTCTCCCTTGACAACCGAGTACGCAAGTTATTATTACCACCACTATACGACATGGCTGATTTCTAACACCTCTGATGAGAATATATCAATACAGCATGCCCTGAACCAGGGTGAAATGAAAACCGGTGCCTACTATGTTGATGGATATGTTGATCACGAAGGTGTGTGCGGTCTATGAATTTCTAGGCTGTTTCTGGCACGGTCACCCAAAGTGTTATTGTAACAATGATTGAGTACGGGTTGATGCACCAACAATGGCTGACAAAGCATGAGGCTTTAAAAAAACAACACAATGTACATCTTCAATACATATGTAAGTATAAGTCCACCGAAAGGCCTTTTTCACCCCGTTTTACTTCACAGGGTCAGCAGTAAGCTGTTCTTTCCCATATGTGGATTATGTGCAGAGTCTGAAAACCAGGTAACTGATTGTTCACATATTGATTCAGAAAGAGCTTTAACGGGTACCTGGGTTTCTATTGAGCTGGTTAAGGCAGTTGAGAAAGGTTATTGCATTGTGAAGATATTCAAAGTCAGAAATTTCCTCAGGATGTCAGATTATCTTTTTGCAGATTACATGAGAACAGTCCTGAAGCACAAGCAGGAAGCTAGTGGCTTCCCACCATGTGGCTAAAGACCAGTATACCTGTGAATATCATGAAATGGAGGGTGTGCAGCTTGACAAGGAAAACACAGTTGTAAACAATGCTAGGCGATCTTTGGCTAAATTGGCAATTAATAGTCTTTGGGGTAAGATGGGTGAGCGGACTAATCTTATGAATACAACGTTAATTACAGATCCGGACGAGTTTAGCCACTACATTTTTTCCAGTGAAATAGAGGTTGGTTATTTCTCTTTCATCTCAGACACAGTTGCAATTGTACAGTGGCGTTACACAAAAACAGACACCAATCAAACCACGTAATAGCAACAAACTCTTCAAACCGAACAATATCTGTGAATGCCACATAATCATCTAACGCTAAACCAGCCCCCATAAGTAGCTCACAACCACCAACCAGGGCCTCAGCATATGTGTACTGCGGGTTCAACATACCCATTTAACAAATGGAAAAACATGTAGAATCATTATTCACAGCCTCATATAAATGCCTTTTTTTATTGATAATATGATCTATCAACAGTGTTTGAGCTTTACGCCACGAGGCACCAAACTTGCAGTTGTTGACAATTTGTACCACCAGCTCTAGTGATTCATCAATCATAATCTCAGCATTACTCTGCATAACACTTTCAAGTAAATTACCAAACGTACGTTCATCATATTCATTTGCTCTCATGGTCACATGTACGGGGGATATCAGAGATTAACCAACTCAATCTGCAGACGATCACCAGGCCCGTGTACAAAGTATGAAGCTCTAACAATCATGGTATCCAAGCCTGCCATAATGATTGCATAGAATGTGCCGAAATCCGCAACTTCACCAGCATTTTGGAAATGTTTCAACTGTCGTAATTCAACGTTGTCATACACATTACGTTGTATAACTCTAACATTGCCATCGTTACAATGATTATGCATCAGAGAGCTCGGAGGAGAAAAAAAAAATTGTGGCTACTGTTGTGGCAATTTCTTCTGTATTATTTCAGAGAATCATTAGGTTCTCTGACCAACTGCTCAACTGGCTAAACCATTAAGGCTATCTGTCCTTGGTTCCTTAGGAATGTGAGTGTTGGGGGACGGTAGGGGCAGTTGTCTGTTTAGGTAAACACAACAGTGAACATTTATGGCAGGAAGGACAAGATGGGGGGATAACCCTCCCACCTGTGTGACCTAAGATTGATGGGTGGCATCTTGTCACACCCCTTTTAACTATAGTAAATACGAGCTGTATATGTAATTTACTTTAGAGACTCCGCGAATGATTATTCGGTAAGCATTTGACGCGTCTCTCTATTTGCAAATAAACTGCTAATTGTGCCAAGATAATTTTGTCTCTGTCTTACTCCTTTGAGTGTCTATCGATGAAATTTCCATCACACTACTAAGCTTGGTTAACAAGCCTTGCATCTGAGGTTTATTGTCTGTATTGCAGTGTAACAAAGTAATGGCCGGTTCATTTGTATTTTGGGGTGTGGTCTGTTGATTATGTGTATATGCTGGTTGTTCTGTGTCTGGTTTGCTGTCTCTAGCTTAACGTGTAAATTATGGTCCACTAACAGGTTAAAATATAATTCTAACTCAAACAGTTTTGATGAGTTGACAGTAAAATATGTATTACATTCAGCTTTCAAGCATGAAAGAAAACAATGAAACAAAAATCCCCTGACGCTGTTCTGCCACAAGGTGGGGTGTCTGTATCTGAAGCCAATGATGTACTCTGTAGCATCACCGGGGGTCCTCAATCTGTTGGTTGGTAAATAGATTACAAGAGGTTTAGCTGTATGAATATGTTAAGAACAGTTTAGTACAACATTGAAAATATCTGTAAATAATTAGACTTACACAAAAAGTATCTATTCAGGTTGTGTAAGATCACAACCGACCCAGACAAATCTGGTCACTTGGTCTGAAATAAATACAAAGAAGGCTAACAGAACACCAACCGTATACAGGTATTTAAAGCTGATATTAATAATGTTAATAGTCTACTTGTGTTTTCCAAACACGACAGCTTTATTTGTACATTCAACATAAACCAGAGATTCTTGTTTGTTATCGCGGCTCTGATTTGATGTCACATCATTTAATTTGATGTATTAAAGGCTAACTCATCCGCTTATAAATGCTGGCTATTGTCACCATATCGCCATAAAGCTCTTCAACATTTAACAAACAAGTGTCCATGAAACAATCATAAATCAGATTTCACAAGTTGCTTCAAGTCGTTACAAAAATCCAACACATCTTACCCAGAAGTCCCAGCATCCACCCACATGAACACAGACAGGTATGCTCAAAACTTGCAAATACTAATTTATAACTATCATTGCCTGTTAAACATTTCTACCAATGTGAATAAAACAATCTCACATTGATCCCTGTTCTACTATTTCATAAGATGCCTTTACAAATGTTTTGATTACCGGAAATAACATATCTTGACCTGTCAACGATTCACTGTTGTTAATGCAAATTTACACTTTACCTTCTGCATACGTTTGTAATGTTTTGCCATTTTATGCATTTTAAAAGTTTATGCTGACTTAAAACAACCATTTTTGTTTCACATATCATCATTGATCATACATACACATGTATCAAAATCATAATTTTTATTTTGAACAATTAAACCTAACCAAGATCCAAACAACCAAGGCATAATATGTGGTTGCCACCGGCACTGCTGATTCCTTCAAAATAATAGCATGGCTCATGCAATGTTTGTTTACTGTAATGCTTTGGTGGATTACAAACCGTGAAACATGGGATGTTTTTAACCTGTATATACTACAGTTTGTACTAGTGGTAATTTCGTGGTCGTTACTATGGCCAGATCTGATTTTAAGGCCCTTCTCTTGTTTAAATACAAAATGGGCAAAAAAGCATGTTTCCTGCATGTAATTCTGTGCCTGTGGATAAACACCATGCTAACATTGTAAAACATGGAAGGTTAATAACCACCGGTTCTTCATCTGTTGTAACACTCGGAACATCGGAACATAAAAGGCCGGGTGTTATAGCATTGCTGAACCCTGTTTTTTTTTTGTTGAACATCAAACATCATGAAGCTGATATAACGGGTGCCTGAGAATTTAACATTCCGGAAACCATTTGTTAAACTTCAAACATAACCCACCTGTTTCTTCAGTCCATTATGGATTATAATGTGTCATGACTTTAATCAGAGGTGAATAATTAGCACATCAGTTTTTAAATGATTGAGAATAATCACATTTAGAAACAGAGCATGTATTTAGATGTTGGTTTGCAATCAGCTTTGGTTGTCCAACAGAGCATAATTTGGGATCGAACCTTGGATGTCCAACAAGGCAAGAAATTCTAGCAAAACATTGGTTATTGGTTACATGTGAGGGTAGTTGAAATAGTGAACTGCTTCCCAAGCCTGAATCACGCAGCTCAGTGTTTCGCTGCACAAATAGCTAGTCGACGCCTTGTATAGATTTTACATTTTTGGGAGCTGGGGGCGTGGCTTTGGTAGGTGTATCATTAACTTCAGCAAGTGCTGGTGTTGCTATCTTTACATGTTTTTGTTGCCACTTGCTACTGGAGAATAAATGCTAGGAAAGCACAGAGAAATTGAGTAGCGTGTTATTTATTTGAAAAATTAAGTAGTAAGAGACTACTTTAATTAAATAACTCGTTTCCATTACAAACCAGTCTGACTACTTTATAACGTGTTACCCCCAACCCTGGTTACAATACATTCCTCTTTTAATCATCATGAAATTTTTCAGTGTCTTGTGCCACAACGGACCTTCTGTAGGTTCGGACCAGACAGGAATGACTTCATTGCCCTTGCAGATTAATGACACTTGGGCACCCATCACCCTGTCGCTGGCTTGTGGTTTGTCTCTTTTCGGACAAAAAGCCATGACATTGCAAAGTTGCTCTGACCCAGTCATCTGGCTATAACAACTTGGCCCTTGTCAAAGTCGCTCAGGTCTTTACATCTACCCATTTCTCCTGAATCCAACACATTGACTATGAAAACTGATTACCATCTAAACTAACCAGACCTTGACATGTGCCCATGTTGGATAATCAACGTTATTTGCCTTACCTGTGAGTGGTCATAATACTTTGGCTCATCAGTATACAGGTTCAGTTTAAAAAGTCTGATTATGCCATTTTCTGTAGAATTTTATATAAATGCTGTCAATCAATAAAATGGTTGTAACCTATTAACAGTATCAGGTATTTCTATTCTGATTTTAAATGTTTTGACCTAGCAAAACAAGCAAGACTAGCAAGACTAGATTTTGTTTTGTATGACATTCAATTTGAAAGGGCTGCTTCTCAGCTTAAGATGTATTATATTTTCACATAAGGTGTTACCCCACCAAATGATAGTCATATACACAACAAGTGGTTCTGAACCAATAAGAAATTGAATATTCTCCACAGGCTGGAGAGGGTTAACGTCAACATTGGCTTTTCTTTAGAATTGACTCTTACCTCACAGTGGGTTGAATGTGTCCCTCGCTGTCTAATAAGCATGAAGATGTTTATCCATGGACATCCAGTCCAGATTACATTATGGACACCAGGACACATACATTTTGTTAAATTCCTAGCTAGATGTGGTAAATTTGTAATATAGTATGTGTTTATCAAAATTAACTAGAGAATTGTGCTAACATGCCTAATCTTTGATAAACATTTATGAGGACCGTACGTAATGTCACCCATACAAAAAGGTATGGGTAAGAATTGACATTTATTAAATGCTGTTGTTGTTTCCTGTTATTAGCTGGCTTTAAACAAAAACTTTACTAGGAGTAGAAATGATGAGATGAAATGTCTGATTAACTGTCTAGAAGAATTGAGCTGTGGTTAAGGGTGATAAAAATTGCATATACTTGTTCTTGTTTCATTCACGTTTCCTGTTTTCCATGTATGTTGCTGAGTAGAAGATCAAACAACGGGCAACCCGGCCCAGGTGTCGCATTAAAACCGCATTAGCTTATGTGTAACCAATATCAAGGAAGAGAAATAGGACAGGGCGGGACAAGGAAGTATTCTGATTTGGTATAAAATGTGTTTTTCTCCGCCTCTGCCGCCGGAGCCCGCCGCCGAGGACTGGCCTCCGCCACCCGAGCCAGCGGCGCCCCCTACTGTCCCGGCCGCTCCGCCGCCGCCCGAGACAGTGCGGCCCCCTGCTGTCCCGGCCGCCCCACCCCCGCTGCCCGTCCCGGCCACGCCGCCCCCCGCTGCCCGTCCTGGCCGCTCCAGGTGCTGGGCTTTCCGCTGACGGTTTGCTGCCAGCCCGCCCGCCCCCCCTTGCTTGTCCCAGGTCTTGCGTTCTGGAGCCCGCTCCTTGGGGGGGGGGGATACTGTCACGTCCTGGCTATGCCCCTAGCCATCTTTGCACTGGCTGGGGCCATAGTCAGGACGGGACTAGAAGAGATGTCACTAGGCATCTCTATGTGATTGGGTCTCCCCAATTGGAGGCAGGTGTGGATGGTTGCCTCCAATTGGGGAACCGATTTAAGGTGAAGGTTTGCTCACACTGGTGTGGTTCATTTTGGTTTGACAGCTGTATGCTACGCTACCCAGTCACTGGAGCTGCTTGAAGTTTGTTTTGTTTCTTTTCTCATTAACTGGGAGGTCCAGGCTGTTTTAGGCTGGATTTCCCTACTTGCACATTTTGGGTCCTACAATCATTTCTTTAACAGAAATCATCTATTGTGAGTGCTTATGGTGATCACAACCCCTTTGGCTAAAAATAAAATTAAAAAATGTGACACTATTTTGCACCCCCATTCCATAGATTGGCAAAAAAAGTTTTACGACACACATTTTTGCATTAGTGTATGCTAATTTATTTTTCAAATATGTATGACGTTTTGTGAGATAGTTATTTTCTGATATTTCCATGCCTTTATAGTGATATTACAGTGTTTAAGGCTGAAATAATTGGATAAAATAATGAATAGAAGGTCGAAAATATAGACACCCCAATAAAAGTCAGTTCCTCTACCCAGAAATAAACCCTTATAAAATCATTTAGAAAGACATTACATTCCTTCGGTTATACCGCAAAACACCTAACGGCTACTAGAGGGAAGCACGAGATCGGTATTTTGCAGTTATATACATATTAAAATATTAATTATTCAATCCATACAATGTTTTTCCATGAAAACCAATAACATCCCCATACCATGTAGAAAGAATAGAAAGAATGTTTTGCTGACGTAGGCTGTGATGCACGTAGGACAACAAACCTTACGTCAATCACTTCATTAGAATTAGCTGGCTGGGTTGGCTTGCTGGGTTTCTTGTTTATATACAGTCCCTTAAAACAATACTTTCCAAACGAAACTACACCTAATATAAACTAACAGTTACGTTACAATCTGCATTAAAACAAACCTACCGATGCTTTCCAGTGAATAAAAAATATCCTTGGAAGGAAGGATATTAATGAACAAATACTAAAGAAAGTACAGCTAGCGCATCCATAGATGCAAGATTTTAACAAAAATGGAAAGAATAATTTCTGATATATTATGAACATGTCCATATTATGATAATTTATTCTTGTTTAAAAATAAATTGCTTGTCCACGTGCTCCGGGAGGAGACAAGTAGGCTTGCGTACTATAGAGTCGGTAGGCTACAGATGATGCCGGGATGCACAGGTATGCTTTCTCTGGCCGTGACAATTTCTTGTACTTCTCTGTTAGATTTGTTTAGTTTATTAGAAATAACACGGCATTGCTGTCGCCATGTGAGTCAATCAGTAGTACACATTTTTTAATTTTTTTAAATTTGATAAAAGTCGATAAATGTTAAAATGTCGACATGTGTGGTTAATGCTAGCTAGCCATGTGTTGCCACTAGCTACAACAAGTGTAATGTTTACTGATGAATGGGTTAGGGTTTACATATCCATGCTTTTCACACTACATGCAAACCTGTCACAGTGCTGGTTGAAGGACACAAACGCTGAGGCGAATGGGTGAAGGTATTTCATGATTTGAAGGAGATCTGCATGGAGGAATGGGCCAAAATACCAGCAACAGTGTGTGAAATCCTTGTGAAGACTTACAGAAAACGTTTGACCTCTGTCATTGCCAACAAATGGTATATAACAAAGTATTGAGATGAACTTTTATTATTGACCAAATACTTATTTTCCACCATAATTTACCAATAAATTCATAGAAAATCCTACAATGTGATTTTCTGGATTTTTTTCTCATTTTGTCTCTCATAGTTGAAGTGTGCCTATGATAAAAATTACAGGCCTCTCTCATCTTTTTAGTGGGAGAACTTGCACAATTGGTAGCTGACTAAATACTTTTTTGCCCCACTGTATGTGCAGAAATGTACATCCAAGGTATGTGTAGGAATCTATGTAGTATCTAGGACATCAGCAAAGGACATCTGTAAAAAGTCATCAATATACACATTTAGTGTTTGAAAATGTTCAATGTAATTCAACACTTTCTTGTACTTTTGTTAGATTAAAAACATTTGTATCACCCAGCAACAACAAGCCATGGTTCACTGGAAAGCATTGAAAAATTACAAAGGAGAAAAATCTCACAGCTCTCTGCTCTGCCACAGAGGAGGCATGAGGACGATCCCATGAACAGGTTCTTCAGAAAGGGCAAATACGTTTAGGTCAGGAATTCTGTCGGGGCAATACAAAGATCGAACTTGGCTGTAAAAGCAATTAATGAATGTCATCATGGAGGCACTTATCTCTGTCATTTGGCTGTTATAAAACAAATGTAATAGCTATCAAATGCTTGATGCTTTTCGTTTGATAGAATCAAAATAACATTTCCTCCTAACACCCATTGAATGATAAAGTCAGAGAGGGACATGAGGAATCCAAAAATGCTATTTACATTTTCCCCTTTGTTTCCTGCATTCCTCACTTCCCTAACAAAGCACACTGAGGGAGAGCAGTGTAGATTCTTCCCCTCTGTGTACTTTCAAAAAGATGTAAGGTCTGGAGGAAACAAGGACAGAGTTACCGATTACAATTATTTCATTATTGTTATTGTTTTGAAAATAGCAACAAGAAAGACAAACTAACCAAGCCAAGCCATGTATAGTAGTGATTTCGATCAACAAGGGAGAGAGTTTGAAGAGCAGCTATTTTTGGACCAGTGCCAACTTGATTGTAAGAACTGTTCAATACTCTGTTCTTGTCCTAATCAAAAATCTAGTGGATGGATTGCCATTTGCCAATAGAAAATGTACTTTAAATTAAAAAACAAACCAGTTACAGTTGATGGTTAGCCAAAAGCTATGCAGTAACTATAATGAAAACAATGACCGTTAACACATTTTTTTCATAATGATTTGGTTTCAGTTAAATATATTAACTACTATTCTAACAGTTATTCTATTTACCTCTAAAATAGTTTAAATAAAAAACACACAGAAGACAAATAGAGATGAAAAGACCTTTGTCTGTACACAACTTTAGAAGCATCGGTAGTGGGAAAAACAGTATAGTAGCCTACTTGTTTATTTATGTTGTGAGAACTTTTTGAAAAAATACATTATCTATGCGAAAACTATCAAGCACATTAGTTGGGAGAGAACAATATGTTTCAGTGTCCTCTCTCTAAATGGCTTTTCCTGAGTAAGAGAGCAATAATTCAAGATGCAGTCCAACACTTCAAGTGATTTATGATGTTAGACATGTTGATTGCAGTTTGTCCATCACAACATAAATATAAACTGCCCTCGGCCTGGCAAAAATCTTGGCAGCAAACTCAAATTTTGTGTATTTCCTAATTCCAGACTTTTTGCCTCTGCCTATCTGTCCTCACACCAGACATATGACACATCCATGCGCCTTCACATGCTCTCCACCAGTCTGTCAAACTGCTTTTGGCACAACCCTCGGTTCTGGGCCCATTATTGTTCTCACTATATATGCTGCCTCTTGGTGATGTAATCTGGAATCACAATGTCAATATACACTGTTATGCTGACGCCCCAAAATTAGCTACTTTGTAAGAATGTGTTTCAGATATAAGGAAGTGGATGACAGATAACCTCTTGCATTTAAACTCAAGAAAAACAGAAATGCTCATCCCAAGAAGCAAAAAGCTTTGTTGGCAGATCTCACTGTAAACCTCGAAGGATTCATGGTTGTATCCCCAAAAAACATAAGAAATCTTGGTGTTACCTTCAACACTGACCTCTCATTTGATGTACATATAAAATATTGAAACATTGCAAAAATCTGAACATTTCTATCAAATTCTGATGCAGATACAGTAGGGAAAACAAGTATTTGATACACTGCTGATTTTGCAGGTTTTCCAACTTACAAACCATGTAGAGGTCTGTAATTTGTTTCATAGGTACACTGTACCTGTGAGAGACGGAATCTAAAACAAAAATCCAGAAAATCACATTGTGTGATTATTAAATCATGAATTTGCATTATATTGCATGACATAAGTATTGGATCACCTACCAACCAGTAAGAATCTCTCACAGCCCTGTTAGTTATTCTTTAAGAAGCCATCCTGCTCTCCACTCATTACCTTTATTAACTGCAACTATTTGAACTCGTTAATTGTATAAAAGACAACTGTTCAAGATGACGGTCAATCTCCCTCGGTCTGGGGCTCCATGCAAGATCTCACCTCGTGGGGCATCAATGATCATGAGGAAGGTGAGGGATCAGCCCAGAACTACATGGCAGGACCTGGTCAATGACCTGAAGAGAGCTGGGACCAAAGTCTCAAAGAAAAGCATTAATAACACATTACGCCTTCATTTATTAAAATGCTGCAGCGCACGCAAGGTCCCCCTGCTCAAGCCAGCGCATGTCCAGGCCTGTCTGAAGTTTACCAATGACCATCTGGATGATCCAGAGGAGGAATGGGAGAAGGTCATGTGGTCTGATGAGACAAAAATTTAGCTTTTTGGTCTAAACTCCACTCGCCATGTTTGGAGGAAGAAGGATGAGTACAACCCCACGAACACCATCCCAACCGTGAAGCATGGAGGTGGAAACATCTTTTTTTGGGTATGCTTTTCTGCAAAGGGACAGGACGACTGCACCGTATTGAGGGGAGGATGGATGGGGCCATGTATTGCACTTCCTTCAGTAAGAGCATTGAAGATGGGTGGGGGCTGGGTCTTCCAGCATGACAGCGACCCAATACACACAGCCAGGGCAACTAAGGAGTGACTCCGTAAGAAGCATCTCAAGGTCCTGGAGTGGCCTAGCCAGTCTCTAGACCTGAACCCAATAGAAAATCTTTGGAGGGAGCTGAAAGTCCATATTGCCCAGCGACAGCCACGAAATCTGAAGGATCTGGAGAAGGTCTGTATGGAGGAGTGGTCCAAAATCCCTGCTGCAGTGTGTGCAAACATGGTCAAGAACTACAGGAATGTTATGATCTCTGTTACTGCATACAAAGGTTTCTGTACCAAATATTAAGTTCTCCTTTTCTCCTTTTCTGATGTATCAATTACAGTGTCATTCAATAAAATGCAAATTAATTATTTAAGTCATACAATGTGATTTTCTGGATTTTTGCAAAATCAGCAGTGTATCAAATACTTGTTCTCCCCTCTGTAAACTAATCCATGCTTTTGTTACTTCAAGATTAGATTACTGCAACACTCTTTTTTCTGGTTACCCTGATAAATCAATAAATAAACTTCAATCAGTGCTGCATATGGCTGCTAGAATCCTAAATAGAACAACAACATTTGAACACACTTCAGTACTAGCCTCTTTACACTGGCTGCCTGATTTTAAGGTTTTATTGTTAACTTATAAATCAATACATGGACTTGCTCCTACTTACCTCGCCAAAATGATCCAGCCATACATACCTACACATATTCTTAGATCACAAGATGCATGCCTTTTAATTGTACCAAAGATTTCAACAACAAACAGCCGGAGGCAGGGCCTTCTCTCATAGAGCTCCACTACTGTGGAATGATTTGCTAATTAAGATTAGAAATGCAAACTCAGTGCAAACTAGTGTCTACTAAAGTCTCATCTCTTCAGCCTGCGTGAAAGTGACCACAAAGGCCTGATACTGTCCACATTCGCTGTCTTGCCAGGTGGGCTCTCATCGCCATTGCATTGAGCTGTACTCTACTGGCCATACTCTGCCCTCATTCAGGTTGGTTGCAGTTGGTGGGTGGCCCTGTGGTTGACGCTTGGCAATGTGGATCGATTGATTTCCTACCAATTGGGCCCTGTCCAGGGCCTCCCCCGGATAGGGTGACAGTGTCACTGGACCCCCCTTTCTCAGCCCCAAGGTCTTACGCTGGTATTTTATTGTGCTGGGGGAGTAGGGTCAGTTCTCCTTCTCCATCATAAATAGTATTAGATCTAACGAATTCATTTTCAAAATGTTCCATGCCGTTTTAAACTTAGGAGGTCTTGGCCCACACCTGCGTTGTACCAGGCTTGACTCATTGCTGTCCCTGTCCTTGTCCATCTGGTCATGCTTCCGATCTGGACTTGGTTTAAATAGACTCTGGACTCAGCCCACATGCATTTATTAATTATTACAATTTCAATGCTATGTTCATCCAGCATAGCCAGAAGAGGACTGGTCACACCTCTGAGTCTGATTGATTTTGATTAATTGACTTTTCATCATTACCTTTGATTTGGTTCAGGTAAACACCTAATCAGTACCTCATTAAGTAAAATGAGGTGTGCCTGTGTTGGAATTTAACAGATCAATCAATCAATCAATCAATCAAATTTATTTTATAAAGCCCTTTTTACATCAGCAGTTGTCGCAAAGTGCTTTCACAAAAACACCCGACCTTAAACCCCACGGAGCAAACAACAGTAGTGTTGAACTTCAGTGGCTAGGAAAAACTCCCTATGAGAGCCGAAATTTAGGAAGAAACCTAGACAGGAACCAGGCTCCGA
>JACXGJ010001140.1:0-92610 GCA_016801105.1 Esox niger | reverse complement strand
TTATGGGCAACTATGGGCGTGACACGAAGCCACAAAACCTGCGCAACATTTAGAATTGATTGTGATTTATTAAGGAAAAAATGCGTAGGATGTGCGTGCGCACGGTTTTATAAATCCGAATATTTCTGTGCTTACGCACGTCCTATGTTTCATCCGTACGCCATTTCTGACGCAAATCCTACGCAAAGTTTTATAAATGAGGCCCCTGGTCACATCGATGATGCACTTTCTAAAACAAAAACCTGAGATTGTGTTGGTTAGGGCGTAAAAGAGTAAGATATTTATAGAATGGGTATGCAGTCCTCTTACATACTTTTTTTTTAATTAGGTATGAATATGGGGATATCCTGGGATATCGGAAGGGTCCTCCCAATTAAATAAACGTGAGATAAAATTATTCTACACACATTCACCTCCAGACTTACTGGCACCCTTGATAAAGATGAACTTTGGGATTTATTGTACTTCAGTAGTATAAAAAGTATACTTTTTAATTATTATAGATCTTACACCCCCCCCTCCCAAAACCAAATTTCTATGACCTGTTGGAGCTGGAAGCCATTGAAGGCCATCAAAGGTGCCAATAATTTGGAGATAGATGTTTTTACTTTATGTTACTATTAATGTTAAGTGTCTCAACCCTTTAAAAAGGCAAGCAACCTTAATTTGATTTAGGCCCAGTGACACTATTGGACCAGGATGATTATCCAATGCTTAAAAGAGTTTAATTTGATGACACAATGAGACAGGACAGAGGGAATAGTCAGGCATGGGTTCAACTTGAAGATCTCTGACTTTCAAAGTGAAAAAATGGCAGTAAGACTAAGAGAGATAGGATTTTGCTGACACAAGATATATTGCTCTATTCATTTTAGTTGGTGTGAAAATCTATTCAAATATTTCATTTTTCTTTAAATAGGCAGATTTTATTACATTTTCCCTTTAAAAGTAGAAATTGGGTTGCCCTTATCAGTTCGAATTCGTATAAATCAATATGCAGTCTTTTCAAAGATAAATCTTGTCAGCAAGTGAGAATCCCAGTGGGGTATTCTGTTTCATTAGTTGCAATTCTTTTCTTTTCACAACGTGGAGGGCCTGGACATAGATTCTATGAATATAGTATTGCTCTCAAATATGGTGCAAGGCTGTAGTTTCTCTGCCAAAATGACTGACTGGTAGATATACAGAATTTCCCTGTCAGATACAACAAAACTATGGATGTACAAGCTAAGAATTAAAAAAGAGGGCCCCAGAGCCGTGCAGCTGCATCATTGCAATTGGGGTTCAAATCCTGTTTGACGTATATTGGCAATGATTGGGGTTTCTGCAGAAGGTGGTGAATATTGGTTAAATGCTTCAGGGTGGACAGATGGAGAATAAGCATTTAAAGTATTGGCCTTGTAAGCCATGTAATGGCAAAGAAACTGATTAACATCTAAACAAGACAATTACATTGTGAAGGAGATATAGATGTAAATTTACAGACAGTACTTGCTTTATCAGCTCTAGGCCTTAATTGAAGAGGAAAATAAAAGGCAGAAAGATGTTTTGTGCCAAAAACAGATTAAACTGTGGATAAATGTAATCACATGAATTGTGTTATTTTCAAGGAGAAAGTGGTAAATTCCTCCCTCTAAGTATTTAGTCAGCCACCAATTGTGCAAGTTCTCCCACTTAAAAAGATGAGAGAGTCCTGTAATTTTCAATATAGGCACACTTCAACTATGTAAGACAAAATGAGGAAAATCACTTTGTAGGATTTTTTATGAATTTATTGGTAAACTGTGGTGGAAAATAAGTATTTGGTCACTAACAAAAGTTCATCTCAATACTTTGTTATATACCGTTTGTTGGCAATGACAGAGGTCAAATGGTTTTTGTAAGTCTTCACAAGGTTTTCACACACTGTTGATGATATTTTGGCCCATTCCTCCATGCAGTCCTCCTCTAGAGCAGAGATGTTTTGGGACTGTCGCTGGGAAACACAGACTTTCAACTCCCTCCAAAGATTTTCTAGGCGGTTGAGATCTGGTGATTGGGTAGGCCATTACAGTACCTTGAAATGCTTCTTACGAAGCCACTCCTTCGTTGCCTGGGCAGTGTGTTTGGGATCATTGTCATGCTGAAAGACCCAGCCACGTTTAATCTTCAATGCCCTTGCTGATGGAAGGAGGTTTTCACTCAAAATCTCATGATACATGGCCCCATTCATTCTTTCCTTTACACAGATCAGTCGCCCTGGTCCCTTTGCAGAAAAACAGCCCCAAAGCATGATGTTTCCACCCCCATGCTTCACAGTAGGTATGGTGTTCTTTGGACGCAACTCAGCATTCTTTCTCCTCCAAACACGACGAGATGAGTTTTTACCAAAAAGTTCTATTTTGGTTTCATCTGACCATATGACATTCTCCCAATCCTCTTCTGGATCATCCAAATGCTCTTTAGCAAACCTCAGACGGGCCTGGACATGTACTGGCTTAAGCAAGGGAACACGTCTGGTACTGCAGGATTTGAGTCCCTGGCGCTGTAGTGTGTTACTGATGGTAGCCTTTGTTACTTTGGACCCAGCTTTCTGCAGGACATTCTCTAGGTCCCCTGTGTGGTTCTGGGATTTTTGCTCACCGTTCTTGTGATAATTTTGACCCCATGGGGTGAGATCTTGCGTGGAGCCCCGGATTGAGGGAGATTATCAGTGGTCTTGTATGTCATCCATTTTCTTATAATTGCTCCCACAGTTGATTTCTTCACACCAAGCTGCTTACCTATTTCAGATTCAGTCTTCCCAGCCGGGTGCAGGTCTACAATTTTGTTTCTGGTGTCCTTTGACAGCTCTTTGGTCTTGGCCATAGTGGAGTTTGGAGTGTGACTGTTTGAGGTTGTGGACAGGAGTCTTTTATACTGATAACAAATTCAAACAGGTGCCATTAATACAGGTAACGAGTGGAGGACAGAGGAGCCTCTTAAAGAAGAAATTTCAGGTCTATCTTGCTTGTTTGTAGGTGACCAAATACTTATTGTACTGAGGAATTTACCAATAAATTCACAGAAATTCCTCCAATGTGATTTTCTAGATTTTTTTTCTCATTTTGTCTACCTATGATGAACATTACAGGCCTATCTTATCTTTTTAAGTGGGAGAACTTGCACAATTGTTGGCTGACTAAATAATTGTTTGCCCCACTGTATATGGAGATCAGCAAAAAAAATTCATGTACAGGTAGTTGTCAACAATTTGGTCGTAAATTATAAGGAATTATTACTTAGTATATTCAAATCCCCTGTAGCCATGTTTGTGTTTTCTATTACTATCTTTGCACTGCGCTAGCTGGCATACGAGAAACAATCTTTTGTACTTTGGTTGCGGGCGGTTGTAACTAGCAATAACAGCCAACTATACAACAACTATCTAGCTACAATATTTGGTTGGGAATTACTGTTTTTTACAGCCTATCCTGCAAATGGTATACTGGTAACTGTACAGATGTAACACTTTCTGTATAGCTATGTTTCTAATGTAATTGCCCAGGGGACGTATTTGTTGTGAAGGTTGAGAGAAAGCATTGGACGATTAGAAGGATACCGGGGGACAGCTAGGGAAATAAGTGCAGGGGAGTGTAACCTGAGTGACAAATAATAAAAAATGTACTATCTGACTCCATATTTGTTTTTGAAAATACATTTTAATGTAAATGACCATAATATGTAGGAAGTTCTTAGTTAAAGTTAGCCACTCCTTTTGTCACGAGCCTAACATTAAATTGATATGTGTTCCTGGGCCTACCCAGAGACGCAGAACTCCCTGGGACCACCCAGACCATTCAGAGACCCAGAACTCAGAGATGACAAGGCTGGTCAGAGACTTCAACTAACGTATGTGTGTGCTTACTGTATATTAGTTATCTTACAGGGGATAAAAAAGTCTATGCACCACTGTGGGTGTGGCATTCTTTCGGTGATGTGGCTGTGTTGTTTTTGCACCAAACATGCCTTTTGGAAATATGGCCACAAAGTTCATCCTTGATTTAATCAGACCACAACAAATTTTCCCACGTGCTTTTGGGAGACTTGATGTTTGTTTCTGCAAACTTCAGCCAGGCTGGGATGTTTTTCGTTGAAAGAAAAGGCTTCCGTCTTGCCACCTTACCCCATAGCCCATTCATAAGAAGAATTCGGGCGAATGTTGTCACATTCCTGCAGCTGCTTTAATGTTGCTGTAGGCCTCTTGGAAGCCTCCTTGACCAGTTTTCTCATCTTTTCATAAATTGTGAAGGACATCCAGTTCTTGGTAATGTCTCTGTTGTGCCATATTTTCTCCATTTGATGATGACTGTCTTCACTGTGTTCCAAGCTGTATTTAATGCATTGGAAATTATTTTGTCCCCTTCTCCTGACTGATATCTTTCATGCAATGAGATCCCTCTGATGCTTTGGAAGCTCTCTGTGGACCATGGCTTTTGCTCTGAGATGCAACTAAGAAAATGTCAGGAAAATACTACTAGAACAGCTGAAATGTATTTGTGACTAATCAGAGTCACTTTAAATAATGGTAGGTGTGTAATGACATCTATTTAACATGAGTTTAAATGTCATTGGTTAATTCGGAACACAGCCACATGCCCAGTTATAAGAGGGTGTCCACACTAATGCAACCAGGTTATTGTAAGGTTTTTATTTTTCATTTTCCCACCTCAAAGAGATCTGTTTGTTTTTAAATTGAATTGTTCACATTATAGGTCACATTAAAAGTGTTAAAAGTTCTGACAAGATTTATCTTGGCTCATTCTTTGATATCACAGAAACCTGGCATTATAAAAAGGGGTGTTTAGACATTTTATATCCCCTGTAAGTGCCCATGATGTGTAGGTTGTGTTAACTTGAGCTGTACAATAAAATGGCATGTGATACTGAGATTTTTACAAGGTATCGCCTTAATCATGAGGGTACTATTATCATAGTAGATTTAGTCAAGGATGCTGTCACTTCACTAACAAACAGAAACAACCCAATAACAACGGAGATCAAGGTTGTGACAATTCTCTCCTACTTAGCCATAGGGGAAATGCAGCTACACAGCACAGACAAACTACATATATCTCAGTCATCTGTCAGCAGAATATTAAAATACATTTTAATATATCAAACAATAAATGCCCTCTCCAGACTTCATATTATCCAACAATTCATATGGTTCTTGATGTTCGCCAACTACAAAGAAACAAAGCCGACTTCATGGCCATAGCTGGACCACCCAGTGTAGTTGGTGCTATAGATTGGACACATTATTGGATCATTAAAAGATGAACACACATTTCTTCATGAGTTGCCAGACATGTAAGGGACTGAAGATTAGCTGAACTTATACTTGAATAGTCTGTATATCATTCTTGGTTTCATGTTTAATCTGTGACACTTTTTCATATTTAATCCGTGACATTTTTATTTCAATATTGCAACATGACACATCCTTCTCGATACTTCTATGATAAATTCACTGACAGAGACCCCTCCCCTATCAACCAATCACTGTGGGCATAATGAGTAAGCTTGTTCATGGAACATTACATCCTCCATAGCAACAGGGTCAACACTGCCCTTTCACTTAGCTGAAGATTTCTCCCTATTCCTTAGGATTGGTCTTAACAGCATTGTGAATAGGTTTCAAGAAGAAACTCTTAACTTAAAAGTTTTACTGCCATATGGGAAGCCTCTTATAGTGGTAAGATTACATTTTTGTTAATACGGCCCGAGGACAGACAGAACTTCCTATATTTAGTCTAGGTGCTAGTGAGATGACAGTTTACTAGCTTAGCATTTTAGCTAACCATAAACTATGACTGGTTTAATATTTTCTATTTTAATAGCCTATCCTGGCCATGTTACAACAATACAAATGTTTTTGTGAACAAATGTTTTTTTGAATATGTTTACCAAGATATTTTGGTCCAGGACAGATATACATTATAGCTAGCTGGCTAGTTACTTCTAGAGAGCTGACCCGGAGGTCAAATATGACCAACAGCTAAAATTTCAGGTCCAAATCAGCCTGTGTATTCCTCCATCATTGAAATAATAAAAAAATCTACTAATCGAGATGATTCCCTACTGTATGAGCATGATTACACTGACAATATCAAACTATTTGTGAAGTACATCATTTGAGATAATCTTTCCCCAATTACTTATATAATTAGCATTTCTCTGTGTTTGTAATTAAAAAAATGGCCAGAATTTTTGCTGACTCTTTCTGAGCAGTTAAACATGTCGCTCCCTATTCATGTAAGATGAATGACGTTGGTGGCCCTGAAGCAGCAAAAAGCCTACCAAAAAGAAAATAACAATCCCAAAAGATCTAGGTTCCTCTCACTAGGCTCCTCTGCTGTTCTCGGAATGGGCCAAGGCATGAGCAGAATTGTAGGTTAGTGTCTAAAGGTACCAGTGGCGGTTCTACCTTTCATTTGTCACCAGAGACAGGACTCCTATGGATCATTTTGAAGGCAGTCACTCCGAAACCTGCCTCGGTCACCGAGAATCCCTAAATAGATGGTTCTCTCACTTCGGTGGTTCTCACTGATGATTTCGTGAGAGCATACACTCACTGTGGCCTTCTATTTACTACAGCGACAAAACGTATTGAAAAAGTAAATAAGCAAACAGGTTCACGGTTACAGATCTTTACATGACTGGATGTATCAGACCATGTAACAGTAGATGGCCTGTGCCTTAGTTAACATGAAGAAAATAATGGTAAAATGTCAAAAAAGTTGTTGCTGTTTGCTAACAATCAGAAAAGTCAAGATTCATTATAAAAATTTTAGGTGTCCCTACATGTTGGGAATCTGGATTCATTTTAATGTGAAGTAAATTTTCTACCAACTGGATCGCTTTTTTTATCCAGGTAAAATTCGTTCACACATTACATCCTCTCTATCCCTCTCCCTCATATACAAATACACATCACATCCTCTCTATCCCTCTCCTTCATATACAAATACACATCACATCCACTCTATCCCTCTCCCTCATATACAAATACACATCACATCCACTCTCACTCCCCTTCACATACAAACCCCCATTACATTGTTTCTCACTATGCCACACATGCAAAAACAGATTACATTCTGTCTCTCACTCTCCTTCACATGCAGACACGCCACAGCCTCTCTTTCACTCTCCCTCAAATACAAACAAACATTACATTATTTCTCTCACTCTCCCTCACATACAAACACAAATGCATCAACACACACTAAGCCATCTAAACGAGGACATCACCATTGAATTCAAATATTTTTACTTATCCTAAGTGAAACACAAAATCCTAACTCAAACTAAATTCCAAAACCTAATCCATAATGTCTAACCCTTATTTTATCCATGACTCAAATATCTAAGTCAAAAAATTGCCCTGAGAACAGGTAATATTTCCCATTATCCTGATTTAACAGCAGTTTGGGGAATTTTTTGTCCCATTTAAATAGTATTACACACACACACACACACACACACACACACATACACAAACACACTGGAAGAGTCCAACAATGTTTCAAAAGGCAGATATCACAATGCTTCATGGTTACATTTGAGTAGTGATAGCTTCATGCCAAAGAGCATTTTATGACCTGAGGCTTTGAAGATGGGACTGGAATGGAGAGTAGTAAACATAAATCACCAAGCTGGATGAGAGAGCACAGGATTACCCATTGGAGATCAGCAACTAATATCAGTGAATGTTAAACCATTACCACCAATTCTTAGCTGCTTGGTAAAAGAAATCTGCCACCTGCCCTGGAGCAGAGGAGAAATAAAAATGTTTGCAACGTTATGAAAGTTAAAGGATTAAGTGGAATGCAGGACTGTCCAGAGAGGTAGCCAGCCATGGCTCAACTGTCCTTGCAATCACAAGCTAATTGCTACGCAGCACCTCAGCTAATAGCCTTCAGCTTGTGGCCAGCCTAGCCATTAGCTGATTGCCACACGTGCTCTCTCTCATTAATATAAATCCATGGGAGAAACGAAATTATGGGTGAAACACAATATTTATTTTCTGGGCAATTCACCAGCACCCAGGCTCAGTAGGGACCCAACTCTAAGAAATTCTTAATGAGTCTTAACCAAGTGCCAAAAGCACCATTTATAATTCCATCCTGCTGACTACCCCAATCGCACGGTTTTGCAGAGATGGCACTTGGAGGGCTAAATATACTACATTTTAATTTACTGTTACCGAACAGGGGTAATCCATCCATCTTTGTGTATGCGGCAAATATAATTTATCCCCCATACTTGTAGTATCTTGTCTAAATGAAGTGATGTATGATCCTCTTTCCTTGGTCAACTCTATTGTTATAAATTCATCAGTGGCCTTGTCACATTTCTCATTCTCTGCATGGCCAAGACTGTACTGTTCTTCAAGTACCCGCATTTAGCAAAACCTACAACAATTAATAACATGCCGACTGCAGTCATACATGACATGCAAGTCTGGGATTTATCATTTCCAAGCAGACAGTCACAAATCTGGCAATAAACCAAAATCCACTGTGACATTGTTTTTATAAGACACATTAACTTCCACACTGACATACCTGGTGGATGGTGGATTGAACACTGTACTTGGGACATTTTGGTAGACACTGTTTCCAACTTCATACGTTCCTTTGTTACAACACAGCAAACTCCCTTCTTTTCCTTGTTCCTAAAGATGACGGACGAATACTGTGGCAACTTTGTGCACCGACATTAACAGTGAATTGTGGATCAGCCGTTTGTACATTGGGAGCCCACACAGACTGTAAATAGTGGAGCAGGTGCTGTGGAGTTGTAGCCCACACAGACAACCTAACTCCTATTCGATCCAGGGTAGATTCCTGCTGTCAGCTTGCCTCTCTGTCCAGAGCTGATTTACAGGCCTAATCTCCTCTCGTGCTGCTTTGGCACCTGCCAATATGTCCTCGTTTAAGAACTCATCCAAGCTAATAAATGGCCATACTCTCTCTCACCATAACTAACAGAACACCAGCAGCCTGTGGGCTCAACAGAGAGAGGTGCTCAATCTACTGTGACAAAATTGCATCTAGCATTGGCTATTCGGACACTACCAGAAGCCTACAGATGGGAGAGCAAATCATAGCCCCACAGGAACAGATTTGCTCTCTATTGCTTTCTAACTGTTATCTGGCTGTCTCACTCTCTAACAGTATTATCTGCTTCCCCCGACACACTCCCACCTAGACGAGAACTAACTGAAGAGATCTTCAAAGTCTGGGCCCTTGAATCAATACAAAATCAATGCAGTGTGCTTTATTGTGTCTGTGTGAAAGGAAGCCTTCTACATCAGAGAGGCCTGACTCTTATCTCCCTACAACAATCAGGCCCATCACTCCAGAGCCGTTTTCCCTAAAGGGAGTCTCATGGTGAGTCGGGTGCTGCAATGTCTACACTAAAAATACAGCAACCGATCCATACATCAGTTCCTCTTCTTTAACCGCTCAACCTTATTTACCTGTTGATGTTTTTGACTGTGACAGTGTAGGCTTAATATATCAATGTGACAAGCAGCAAATCAAAGTAACTGGGATTGTGCTATATATCACACCACAAAGCCATCAGCGAACAACAGTCTGCCTAACCATAGTTAATGTATATTTTCCTAAAGTAACTGTCAAGAGAATTGCATTTTTAACACAACAAAGTGTCTCTTCGATAAAGCAAGCTGCACAGGAATTAGTAATCAGATGGCCAGGAGAAAGCTAGAGAAAGAGGGAGAATTGGGCCAGGGTATATTCCTGGAGAGAGGTAGAAACCTGTCTTTATAGGCATCAAGGGCTAAATTCGGTGAAGTGTTAATTTTGGATTCGACACGTCTGCTTGACGGGGTTGATTAATATGGTTGCTTGTCACTGCTAGGCTAGCAGAACCAGGACATGACCATCTAGTCCAACCTCCATCCTATCACTGCTATAAATGTATATGTGGCTGTTCAACAAATCTTTCTGTTTCAACATCACCCTCCATGAAAATAAGTCAATATATTATGTTGGTTTCCATTAGCAAGTATAATCATATGTTCATTCTTCCCAAATGTGGAAAGATCGGTTACTGGAGGTCATTTAAAAAATGCCCACAGATAACGGTTAGACTCGACCGACCAGTATGATTAGCTTAATACTGAAATAAATAAATGCACCCGCTAAGTTGGATGTGGGCAGTAGAGCTGCTAAAACATGATTATCATTCAGACCTGTTCACTCACAAGGTCAGGCCAGATGTTTTGTGTCAGACAAGGACAACAGCTTGTCAATAGGTATTTGTCTCTTTCCAAGAGGAGTATCACACACACACACACACACGCACTCACACACACACACACACACACACTCACACTCACTCACGCTCACAATCATGTATACTGTATATGTACATGCACACACAGACACAACCTGACTCCTCTCTTCCTCTTCAACAGCTTTGTCCAGATCTATGATTTGACCATATCACATCCCACAAAGAACCTTCTTTGTTATCTTTACCACAAGGAGCACTGCTTTGATAGGTGTTGATGACAACTGGAGAAGCCCTGCTGGCTGTATCATCTGCATATTGTCTCTGCTTTACCCTCACAAAACTTTGAAGGATATTTGCATTGACTGATAAAACAGACAAATTATATAATAGAAAACATGC
This sequence comes from Esox niger, assembly GCA_016801105.1. Taxonomy (NCBI): domain Eukaryota; kingdom Metazoa; phylum Chordata; class Actinopteri; order Esociformes; family Esocidae; genus Esox; species Esox niger. The sequence goes on along the minus strand of JACXGJ010001140.1, from coordinate 81,921 downwards.
CTTACGTAACCTCGATAACAGCTATTCCACATTTACATTCATTTGTAGAGCTATACCATTTGTCAGTTTTATATTCATGTGTAGAGAAATACAATTTTATCCGTTTTAAATTACATTCGTAGAGATATTCAATTTTGTAAGCTTTACATTAATGTATAGAGCCTTACCTTTGTATATGTTTTACACTGATATAGAGAGATACAGTTGTGCAAAAACATTTGCATACCCTTGGAGAATTAGTAATATGTGTACCATTTGTAAAGAAAACCTAAGTGGAAAAACATCACGTATTTTATTTTTCATGTGATTCAAATTCAACTGTCATAACAGAATGGCACAATCATAAAACAAAACATGGCTACAAAGAAATTATTGCACTGACCCCAGTTCAAAAGTCTTCATGCCCTTAATTCTTAATACTATGTATTGCCCCATTTAGCATCAATGACAGCTTGCAGTCTTTGGTAATAGTTGTCTATGAGGCTGCAAATTCTTGCAGGTGGTATAGCTTCCCATTCGTCTTGGCAAAATACCTCCAGGTCATGCAAAGTATTTGGTTGTCTTGCATGAACCGCACGTTCGAGATCTCTCTAGAGAGGCTCGATGATATAAAGGTCAGGAGACCATGATTGCAACTCCAGAACCTTCCGGTATTTCTGCTGTAACCACTGGAGGGTCAACTTGGCCTTGTGCTTATGATAAATGTTGTACTGGAACGTCCATGAGCATCCCATTCGCAGCTTTTGTGCAGAAGAATGCAAATTGTCTGCCAGTATTTTCTGATAACATGCTGCATTCATCTTGCCATTGATTTTCACAATATACCCTGTGCCTTTAGAGCTCACACACCCCCAAAACATCTGTGAGCCACCATCATGCTTCACAGTGGGGATGGTATTCGGTTCACTATAGCCCTTCTTGAGCTCTTTCCAAACATAGTGCGTATGGTTGTGACCATGAAGCTCTATTTTGGTCTTGTCACTCCAAATTACAGTTAGCCAGAGGCATGTCAAGGTGTTGTCGTGCATATTGTAACTGGGCATTTTTGTGACATTGGTGCAGTAAAGGCTTCTTTCTGGCAACTCAACCATGCAGCTAATTTTTGTTCAAGTATCGTCATTTACAATTCGAACAATTCTTCAGGCAGTTTTGGCTAAACTCTTTCTGAGTATACATGACCTTGGCTTGTTATCAAGAAACCCCGAATTTTCCACTTCTTAATATGTGATTGAACGGTACTTTGGCAATCTTTTTATATCGTATTCCATTTTGTAAAGTCCATTACCTTGTTACGCCGGTCTTTTGACAGTTCTTTTCTGCTCCCCTTGGCTCAGTATCTATCCTGCTCAGTACATCCACGTGAGAGCTAACAAACTCACTGACTATTTATACACAGACACTAATTGCAATTTAAAAGCCACATGTGTGGGAAAATCACCTTTAATTGCCATTTAAACCTAGGTGTGTGTCCCTTTGTTAGTCTCTAACAAGGCCAAACATTCAAGGTTATGTAAAGATTTGATCAGTGCCATTTGGGTGATTTTTGTTGTCATTATGATTTTAAAAAGAGGCAAACAACTATATTATATTAAATGGCTTCATATGATCACTATCCTTAAATAAAATATTTTTTTGCATGATAAGTCATATTTTTAAAATGTAACAATTTCTGCCAGTGTATGCAAACATATAAACACAACTGTATACTGTTTTTCAGTTTTCATTAATGTCCAGAGCTTTACCGATGTGTCAGTTTTATTATTATTATGATAATTTTTATTATTAAACTTTTATTTCAACCAGGAACACAGACTGCGACCAAGGTCCCTTCTGCAGCTGGGCCCTGCGTATACATGTTTACACATACTATTTAAGTTCAATGATTAACAACAAACAGAAACAAAACACAGACAACAGACAAAACAAGACGGTCATAGATAGCATAAGGCAAAGTCATTTGCTTTAATCACTGTCGTTATTCCCTCTGTGGCTTCAGGTTTTTCATGGATATTGGGCCTGTCGAGGTGTGCAATGTCCCTTACTTGTAGTAAATTAAACAAATTCAGCGCACTTGTCTACCGTAGAAACAGTATACAAAGCATGCATGTATACAGTATATCTCTCACAAATGCTTGTAACACCTCTGAAATTACAAATTGTTTAATACTCTCAAGGTTTGCATACAAGTCATGTACAATCAGAGCATGCCTGACCTACCACTCTGAAAGATTACATCAGGTACCCGTTTTTTTTATTGTTACACAATTTCTCCCCCGAATATGTGTATGTCGTTAACAAAATAACAAAATGTACACTGTTCAATGTATGGCAGTTGTGACAATTTAACTCAGGGACCTACAGACCACGCACAAAGCCCTTCAACTCATCAATACATGTAGGTTAATTTAGGTGTTATACATTTGTCAGTGCACAGAATACAAAAGTTGGCAAAACCAGTTACAAGCAACAGAAAAATACAAGTCTGTTAAAAAATCAGTTGAGGTAAAACAATTACAGTTAACGCGAAGACAGAAGCTGATTTTTAGCCGAATAACTTTCATTGCCCAAAACAGTTACAAAAAACACAGAAACAAAAATCCCCCAATAAATGTTTAAAATAATTAATACAAGTTTGGTCTCCAGGCTATTCATAAGCAACGACCATAACAAGAAAAGCCAGTCATACCCAATTCTGTTGAGATTGCAGAGGCCTCAAGTGAAGGCAAATCCAAGTTTGAGATCTGATTTCATGAGTTATATTTCTAATGTTGCTAAGTGATGATGAATAAGAAGGTCGTTTATTCAAAAGTGTTTTAAAGACAAACATGAGAGGATGTCCAGCCCACACTTTGAGTTCTGTATCTAAAACCCATAATAAAACTGCGCAATAAGTAGCATTCAGCAGTTTAAAGACTTCAAAAGATTAGTTCTGGCCCACTAGTTCTGGTCCTGCCTCCTCCCAACACCGGATCCCTACCAGTTTGTCTACCGGTCAAATTGGTCTACAGAGGACACCATCTCCACAGCTCTACACTTTGTCCTGACCCATCTGGACAAAACTAACACCGTGGTGAGAATGTTATTTATAGACTTCATCTCAGCATTCAACACAGTCATCCACTCTAGGCTGGTGAACAAATTCCATGACCTGAGGATCATCCCCTCTCTCTGCAACTGGACTCCGGACTTCCGAACCAACAGACCCCAGTCTGTCAGGTTAGACAACTTCACCTCCTCCACCCTGATCCTGAACACTGATGTACTACAAGGCTGTGTGCTGAGCCCCCTCTTGTACTCCCTTTTCACCCATGACTGCGTACACAGTTGCAACATCATTGGCAAGTTCGCAGACCACGGTGGTAGGCCGCATTAGTGACAATGATGAGTCAGCCTACAGGGAGGAGGTCAAGCACCTGGCGGCATGTCGGCTGACAACAAAACCTGGCCCTCAACGCAAAGTAAACCAATGAGCTCATTGTGGATTACAGGAAGTCTAAAGGCTGCAGTCACGCTCCAGTTCTTGATGGCACTCAGATGGAACGTGTCCAGCTTCAAATTCCTGGGTGTCCACATCTCCGAGGACCTCTACTGGACCCTCAACACCTCAACCCTAGTCAAAAAGGCACAGCAGTGCCTGTACTTTTTGAAGAGGCTGAAGAAGGCCCACCTGTCCTCCAAGATCCTTGTGAACTTATCGTTGCACAATTGTGAGCATTCTGACAAACTGCACCACAGTGTGGAGTAGCGGTTGCTCTGTTGCCGACTGGAAGGCACTGCAATGGGTGGTGAAAACAGGCCAGCACATCACTGGTGCCCAGCTTCCTGCCATCGTAAGCCTCCAGCGCAAGTGGTGTCTGCACAGAGCGCATGGGATCATCAAGGAACCTCCACATCCATGCCACAAACTGTTTGCCATCCTTCCATCAGGAGGTACAGGTCTCTTTGTTCCCACACCAGCAGGCTCAGGAACAGTTTCTTCCCATCAACTGTTACCCTGCTTAACCCTGTGACCCAGAGGACTATTTGAACTCTGAGACCCATTGCTAATCATACCCCCACGTCCCAGGGACCTTGTTGCACTACTCCCTTTGTACTACACTGACACTGCCTTGTAAACTATGATAATGAAAAAATGAAATTTTCTAGTTGTTACATGTACATGTCTATATTGGGAACCTCATTGCTGCTATCCATGCATTTCAGTTGCACACCTTGAACATTCATTCAATGCCCTTTAGAATCATAATTTGTACCCACACAATTATTATCCCAGTTGGAACATACACTATACTTATTATTTGTACATTTTCTGCCCTCTATTTGCCTTCATTGCACATATAAAAATTTCACTTGTAATATACATATACTTAATACTTGTAATAACTTGTAAATGTTCTGTTTCAATAAAGGAAGTCTAGCTTGATCTTTAACCTTTACTAAGTTTATCATGTGAAGGTAAGTGTCTTACGTAAAAGACAGTTATTCATCCAGACGTATTTATATGCGTTATCTTGATTAATTTCGAGAGCAATTTAAACAGATCAGGGCAATTGTTTTTTCAACCAGCTTTTTGGACCTACTAAAAATCATGAAATGTGTTAAAACTAGTTTAAGTTTAAAACATCCTTGTAGTATGCTCAAATCTGCCTCCAGCTGCAATAATGCTTGTACAGCCATCGAAGCAATGGAGTACATGACAGTGTTGTCGGCTTATAGATTAATTTTAATCTTTCGTATCTTATCACTGATATTGTATATGCAGAAAGTGAACAGTAATGGACCAAGTATAGAACCTTTACATTCATATGTTCAGCTATACTCCGATGTCCCTCTAGCAGCAATGCTGAGCACATTATTTCCAGTTTGCAGCAGCCAACAATTGACATAGATGCGTAAATGTTTCAGTGCAAAGAAGTAAAGAATGTGTTCAAATAAAACAATATAGCAACTCTCAATCACAAAAGAAAATTAAATGAATAGTATATTTTCTTTTCTGAAAAACATAGATCTCAAAATTATTAGTAACCCTAGAATCAATATTTTTTAAGTCTGGATAGCGGCACAGAGCCTTAACCTGTAAAGACTGACAAGGTTGCACAGGCTTTCACACTTTTGGATCTGGGACCACTCATCCATGCAGCACATTTCAAGATCCTTGATAATCTTGAGTGTGTACTGTCCTCTTCGAATCAGACCACAGGTTTCCAATTAGATTTGATTCGGTAGATCAATGATTCCCACTACTTTCCTGTTGCTCAAATCCTTTTATTTTTGCCCTAACATTAACACACCTGTTTCAAATGTACCACTTATCCACTTGATTGACATAATCAAACTGTCATCAATACACTTGATTGACGTAATCAACATATCATCAGTCCTCATTTGAATCAGTTGAGCAAGTGTTTGGGCAAAAACAACACCCTTTTTTTTTTTTTTTTTTTGAGGACCCGGAGTGGGAAACACTGCTGTGGACTAACATGGACATTATAAAACATTGATTTTGTGGTCCTACAATCATATTTGTGTACCTTTTGTTGCGTGTTTGGGGCCATTGTCCTGTAGAAAGTTCTATCTACGTGTGGCCAAGCCTCCGTCTTCTAGAAGAGGAAACCATCATAATTTGCTGTGGGCATGAGATGCTTTTACTTGTCTGTCCCCTTTGGTCACCAACCATGTCAATGGTGTCCATAGCTTAAATGTCTCATCTGATCACCACACACATTTTCAATTTTAATTCCAATAGTGCATAATTGTAATCAGTTTCATGAATGGTACCAATAATATAGTTGGTAGACATCACATAGGTATTCATCAAAAACAATTTTTATATAAGATTAAAATGACCAATTTTGCTTCGCTACTTTCTATTTTACATAATAAATGTCTGTCCTTTTCATTCAGTCTTTCTATACAATAAAAAAATTATGCTGCTTTTAAAAAACTGTCGAGCAAATTAGTATTGAATCACAAAGGAAGAAAACCCCAAAATGGAGAAGTAATGGAAGACAATGCTGTGGAACTTAATAGATATGCAGTTCTATTATAAGCATCAGATGTGTGGGCTGAATGAGCAGGGCTAATGTAATGGCTTTCCTTTGAAGCTAACTTGTACAGGAAGCACTAATTATTATATTGTAACAATGAAGCCCTTAGCAGTGACAGACACCCATTCAAAAATTCTGTGTGTGTAGTGAGAAAAAGAAAGGGAGAAAAATATTTGTGACATGGCACCCCACAACAACGTGGTGAGAGTTAAGAAGAATATATAGTTCAAATATAGCCAGACAAAAAAAACATACACGTCACACTAGCAGCAGTTTTTAAGTATTGTAAATTAGCAGCAATCTGGGTAGTGCTATTGAATATAGATATGGCAGGTATGGCAGTAATAGCATAACATAACAATGTAAACTATCAGCAATTTGGTAGAATTATTGAATATTATAAATACATATGAGAGTAATAAGCTTATAAATAGTGGCATTGCACACTAAAACTACATAGTGAGAAAAATATATACATCATAATATTATAGGAAGAAGATAACGTAATAATACACATAACATTGTACACTAGCAGCAGTTTAAAAAGAGTACTGCAAACTAGCAGCAATATTGGTAGTAGTATTGAATGTTATTGGTATGGCAATAAAATACTTAACAATGTAAACTATCATCAATTTAGGAAAGAGTAGGATGGTGTAGAAGTAGAAGTACTGAATTTCATATATACATATGAATGCAATATGCGTATGAATGGTACAAACATTATTCTAATGCCCATTAAATGGACCTGAAAGGACATCAGAGCATCTGGAATATACATATGTGCTCAGTATGATCATGAATCAGTGCTGCTGGTTAAGGAGCCGTATGGCCTGAGGGAAAAAACAGTTTGAGTCTGGAAGTGCATGCCTCGATGCTCCGGTAATGTCTACCAGACATCAACAGTGTGAACAGACCATAGGCTGGGTGGCTGTGATCTTGGAAGATGCTCCTTGCTTTCCTTAGGTATTGTGTATGGTAGATGCCTTGCACAGATGGATGTTGGCAGCAGATGACACGCTCCTCAGACTATTCCACTGGATGGACTTGCGGTCAGCGGCTGCCATAGCAGGTGGTAATGCAGTCTGAGAGGATGCAGTCAATCTGTCAATGGTGCACCTGTAGAAGTTGGTGAGATTTTACAGATATTTTTTGAGTCTCCTCAAGAAGAATATTTGTTTTTTGGCCAGTTATCACTTGTTTGAACCAAGTCAGGTCATGTTTCATGAACACATGAAGAAAACACACGCTCTCCACTTCCGCTCCATCAATGTGTATGGGGGCATTACACCTCCCCCCACCGCCGCTTTCTGACATCTACAAACATCACTTTAGTCTTGCAGACACTGAGAGAGAGGTTGCTGTCCTGGCACCATGTTGCCAGGTTCTTTACCTTATCTTTGTAAGTGGTCTCATCGTTGTTGGAGATGAGACCCAGGATGGTGGGGTCATCTGCCAATTTGAGGATGATGTTGGAGCTGGGTGTGGTCACTTAGTCATGCATGAACAGGGAGTACAGGTCAGGACTGAGTACGCAGCCTTGGGGGGCTCCAGTGGTCATGGTCAGTGCAGAGGAGGTAAGGATTCCCATTCTTTGAAGTCTAAAATCAAAACCATGCTAGCTATTGAAATTGGTTGCTATTGTACACAGCATCATGGACATTCACGTGCCAGAATTTTTTTTAAGTCTACCCTTGCCAGGAGGCTAAAAACAGGTGGTTTTGATGTTCCAAAACATATTATTATTTTATTTATAATTATTTAAACTTTATTTAAACAGGTTAGCCACACTGAGATTAACAATAGATTTTTCAAGTGGGACCTGGCCAAGAATAGCATCACACAAAAGTTGAAAGCCCATAAAATCACTACATAAACATAAATGACCATTGTTCCAATTAAGATCAAGATTCAAAACATTTACAGCAGTCAAAAGTTTGGAATCAATGACGAGGTGATTACCTCCTGAAGATGGTTGAGAGAATGCCAAGAGTGTGAAAAGCTCTCACTAAGGCAATGGGGGCTACTTTGCTAAATCAAAATTTCAATGTATGTTGATTTGATAAACATGTTTTTGCTTACTACGTGATACCATTCCATGTGTTATTTCATAGTTTTGATGTCTTCACTATTATTCAACAATGTGGAAAATAGTAAAAATAAATAACCTTGAATGAGCAGATGTCTACAAACTTTGACTGGTGCTGAAAGTTAACACAGTTTTGATACAAAAAGTTCCAAAATATCAAATATCTACCATTCATCTTTTGAAGTAAAATCACCATCTCTTATTTCTCTCTTCTGACTCTAGAACCCAGTCTCAGTCGGTGTTGGAAAGACAATTAACAAAGTTCTGGGGCTGAAGTAAATATATTGATGTATATAGAGGCTTTGTTCTTGTATGACATCTGTAAAAACATTCCATCAGAAGGGTCTGTTGTAAATGCTCTTATCCGCTAGGCAGTTGGCTGTGAATGCCCTCATCCACACTTAAGTTGACTCTTGGTTCTGACTCACAACAGGTTGTCCGGTAAGAACATATAGTTTTTATCCAATTAATTTATTCAATCTTCATCAACAAGGCACCTTAGCACACATACATTTTCAAATAGAAGTGATCTATAAATGTGGTTATACAGAGAGAGGAAGAAATGTACTTTACAACAGCTGGTAATTAGGTTTGTTCCTAGTCTTCTGATTTGCATAGCATTACATATTTACAGACTAACTACAAACAAGACGTTAACATCTTAGCAGAGAGGATAATTACTGCTGCCACCAGCGTATCTGATCTAACCCTGGCGCAAGACAGTCTTGAATCTAGCATCTCTAAACTGGTAATGGGACGTTTGACTCCTTTAATCTTTTAGAGTTCTTTAATTAGAAGAACAAATCATTTAAGTGATTAGTGTGTGTCAGTAACACCCAGAACTCGCCAGACCTCCTAAAGGCACTGTAGCAACTCATTTTGGCAGCTTGGACATCTGTGAGGTCAACCGGGTTGGGCAAAAATCACACTATTGACGACTGTCCCAAATCTGCTGGGAGTCGTTGTGATGAAGCAGTGACTTAATCACAAACTAAAATTGACAATCAATTGTGGAGAAAAATGTGGGTTATCTTAAAAAAATGTAAGGAATTGTTAGGCGGATAAGTTAGGCAAGCAATCAAAATCTTAATGAACATGGCCAAAAATATTTTGATAAACATATAATATAATAGATATGATATATACATATCATTATTTTAGAAAAATCAACAGTATGAAGCAAGCATGTCCAAATGCTTTTACAAAACACTGATTTATTAAATCCCACAGATGACTCGAAAGGAACATAATATTATTTGTATACTAGCAAGCGATACTAGCAAGAGATCAAGGTAACAAGCCACAACCTACCGATTCTGAGGATTAGGCTTCCATTAATGATAATGCACATTTAGAATGCAAGATATTATTTCTGACCTGTATATTATGCATAAAATCAGTCATGTTAAATGGATAGTTTGTCCAAAATGCATTTTTTTTAGGCTTCCATTCGGTCAATTCATCATCTGTGTTTTATGGTTAGAAAGAATAAGGATCTATCCCTTGAAAAAATAAATATTCCTACTTGTATTTAGTCAGACATAACATATATGTATTTTCCTTTCTCTCTCAAACAAATAAAGTTTGACTGTCAGAGGTGAATATCAAAGATTAAATCGGTGATTTGCTTTCTAGCCAGCGAATTCTAACTTTTGTTAACGCTTCCCGAACTAATGAGTGGATTGATACATTTGTGAACAAAACTGACCAGTAAGCAAAGGATGTACCCGTTTATTTGAAATGAGAATTATATTGTGAGCTTTGAGTAGTTTGCAGCTTGCAATAGCGGTATGTAGGGTTTCCATTCATGAATTTGTACAATGCTAATATCGTTAATTACTGATTGAGACAGACCTGAATAATGGGTTGTTTTAAAATATGACTCTATGTGCCTGAAGGACCAACTCGAGGTAAGGAGACTGTCACCAAATCATCCCTTTCAGCAGCTATATTATCCAGCATTATGAGTGCTGTTTGTTAATTGGGTAGGCTTCCTTTCAGGATAGTCCTTTCATCTTCACAAATATAAGATATATATTTTTTCCATCCAAAAATGTTGATTGAAGTGCAGTTTTGACAGAAGTTAGATTTTCCTTAGACCTAGTAAGGGTCAAAAGTAGCCTTCGAAGTACATGTGTCAACTAAGACAAGCACAAATCAGAAAGGTGTCTGCTTTGATAAAAATTTGTTTAGACTGCACAAATATAATAACCTTGGTAGATCAACAGCCTACTGACCAAACAATTGGCAAGTTGTCCAAATGGGCTCTGCCTAAATTAGTGAACCTTACCAATTCATGAATTGTAAGTGAGCCTAACCTTATCAAATAATATTTGAGGAGATCTAACATATACTGTGCTAATGCCAATACAAAAAAGTACAGTAAAGCCCGGCAGCTGTTACCACAGTGATTTAGTAGTTTTCCTCCTTCCGGTCCATTTCCAAACAATTGAAACCTACGAAATGATTATACCATGTGCACCGAATTAGATTTGACATTGTTTCTTGTTTTTGTCAACCATATGAAACAACATTAACATTTTCTAGTATTGATCTCAAATTGATGTATTCCTAAGGGACAATAACTGTATGCATAGCAACTATTAGATACTGTATAACATGCTAACATTTGAATGGCCTCTTATGCCAGCTTCCCAGTTGAACACATGCGCACAGATGTTGTTTGCATGATTGTTTGCGAGAAGATTGTGAAGGAATCCAACTTATTGCACGATCTGTGGTTCAGCTTGTCATTTTGCTGTTTGTCACATTTGATGAGCGGCTGGGTCAAGAGTGGGAGTTGAAAACCTTTAAAAATTATTCTCCTTGTCAGTAGTTTTGTATTGAAATTGACTTCAGTAGTTTATCGTTGGCACAGTAGCATTTGGCACCAGGAACAGTGCTACTCAAGAGCAACTGGCAAACTGACCGCCATGTGTTGTTGTTTCTCCCATCCATGTGGATGAAAACAAAACCCACCCTGATTTCTGAACAAGTAGTGGCATCATGGGTCAGTTTTCAGTGGTCAAACGTAATGGGAGATTTCTGATACTGATACTTAGATTGAAGAATGGGTGAAGAAGGCATTTGGGGGTAATGTGAATTGCTTTTTTTTCCATCTTTAGGCCCATGCTTATTTACCACCAAAAACATACACTATATGGCCAAAGGTTTGTGGACACCAGACCTTCACACCTAATATATGATATTGTTGGACATCCCATTTCAAAACCATGGGCATAAATATAGAGCTAGACCCCCTTCTGCAGCTATAACAGATGCCACTCTTCTAGGAAGGCATTCTAAAAGATGCCAGACTTAATTTTTATTCAGCCAGAAGTGCATTTGTGAAGTCAGGCATTGAAGTTGGATAAAATCACAATTCTAATTCATCCCAAAGGTGTTCACTGGGGTTGAGGTCAGGGCTCTGTGCAGGCCACTTGAACTCCTGCACTTCAACCTTGTCAAAACATGTCTTTATGGTTTGTGCACAGGGACACCAGTCATGCTGGAACATAAAAGGGCCTTCCTAAACTGGTGCCACTAAGTTGGAAGCCTGAATTGTCTTAAATGTCTTTGTATTCTGTAGCAATAAGATGACCCTTAACTGGAACTAAGGGGCCTAGCTCAAACCCTGAAACCCAGACCCATACAAGCATCCCTCCTCCGCCTAACCTCACAGTATGCACTATGCATTCCAATATGTAGCCTGGCATCCGCCACACCCAGACTGGTCCTCCAGACTGCCAGATAGTGATCACTTACCCTAACACTTATTACAAACCCTAAATGTAGCAACCATTAACTTTTTGATAGTTTTCACTATCCAAATAAACTACCCATTATCTGTTATGAAGCCAATTAACTAGCCTGTTAATATTATTGCATTAGTCCAGTCTAGAGGTCTAAGATCTAGTTTTGTGGTCAGGAAACTGGTTTGACATGTGCATTTATTTGAGAAATAAACAAATGAGGAATGTCTTCTATGTGCCCAGCATGCAGACTTTACATCTCTGGAGACACCAGAGCATGCTGCAGCATTCACCATAAGCCCTCTATTTCTTCCTTGGGTTCCAGAATAGAGCCCTGCCCTAACTACAGTAGCCTCTTCTCATTAAGAGACAAGTCTGGTAAAAAGTTTACAACCACAGATAGTCAAAAATCTGATACAAAGAATTTAAAAAATGCAGCTAAGCATTTATCTATGCAGTGGGAACACCCTGTCGATTGTCTCCTTACCGACACGGTGTGATGTCATCAGACTCTGTTGCAACATTATAGTTCTGTTTTTGTGATAGGGTCGACCTTTGCTGGATGATGGTAAAACGCTTCTGTATTGAAGATAAGCTAAGTATTTCTAAAATAGTAGTACACAATAATTTAATTGTAATTTATAATTATTCAAACACTATTTTGATGGTTATTAAAAATATAAATATGTACTCAGTCTGGGGTTGACCAAATATAAAGTGAAATATTTGAGACGAAGGTTACATATTTATCACACCCAATATATTTATAGCCCTCCAAGATCAGCAAATGAAAGGAAACATTTACAGATGAATGAATTCTGAATCACAATATAAACTGTATTTTCATTAGAAGTGAGGTCTCTGGTTGTCAGTGATTCAGAATACGGAAATCTGTGTTGATAGATTTTTATGGTATTGCAGTTCATATGTGACAATGACATGAACGTGTTGGGTTGACGTCTTTATATGCATCCTAATGCAATTTTTGCCTAAACATTGTTAGACATTCAAACAATAATTGTTCAACTAAATATTGGTGATTTTTTATCCAGAAGAGATTCTAATTCTTTCACAACATGTTTCTATTGTTTTGACTGAGATCCATGGACCTCATTACCACGTATGATGACAAAGACAGAAATAAGTTGCTGGGAGATTACCGTTCCAGTTTCATGTTTGTAGCCTATTGTTTAAATGGAGACTGGTGGCTAAATAAAAAAAATATTTTAAGATTGTGGGAGCATATTCAGGAGACGAATAGGAGCATTCTCACATCATTGCAAGGTATTATTCTGTTTTCGATATTTAACAACACTCAAGTCGTCTTGTCTTCTCAAAGTCTTCTTTATATTTGGGATTGATTTATACTACAGTACTACTATGGTACTTCCACATAAACCAGGTAATAGGCTGAATCTTATAACATGCCATTGTTGTTATGAACATATACTATGTTTTTAACTTTGGGTAATGTTGCTAACGGGCACCTAAATAAAATACACCCTTGAGAAACACACCATTAAAAATAATCTTAACCACAAATACATCACTGTATAAAATAAATAAAAAATCGCCAAACCCATCTTTTGCTCTACAGAATGCAAAGAATCTGGTTTTATATACTGTATATAATGTGATTGTTAAGACCATAGTGTTCATTCTATTAAGACAGTGTTTCTTAATCCCTGTCCTGGTGACCCAAAGGGGTGCACTATTTTGTTTTTGCCCTAGCACTCATGCACCTAACTAAAATTGAAAGACTTGATGATAGGTTAATTAGATCCATCAAGTGTGTAAGCAGTAGGGCAACATTTGAATCAGGTGTGTGAGTGCTAGGGCAAAAATAAAAACATGCACCCCTTTGGGTCTGACCAGGATTAAGAAATACTGAATTAAGGGAAAGCAAATCAGCAGTGGACCATTTGGTGTGTAAATCAATACAATATTGTCGGAAGTAAACCCACTGCCAAATAGCCTACATTTTGTGCAACTGGCGACAAGTGAACATATGCTATCATTAATCTCTGACAGGAGGAAGAAACTAAGTCAGAGACAAGAAAATGTATTGTTACTGTATTAGATCCACAGAAGTGGACGTTCTTGGTGAGATGATTTGTTTTGGTGCCAGTAATTTGTTATAATTTGAATGAACCATTCAAATATATGACGTACTGGAACTTGTGGAAAGTGATATATCACCAGAATCATACATAGGTATTGGTGCCTCAAGGTTGAACAGAGTAGAGTTGACAGGTCTGAAATGAACTGAAAAAGAATTATGTGGTATGACACTTCATTTGCATATTTCATTGTTAAAGGCTTCTTACAATAAAAAGCTAACTTGACGTTGTTCGTGCAATTTGTTGTCCACAAACTGTAAAGAAAATGTACAATCAGAGACACAGAGATCAGACACTGTTAAAAAATTCCCCAGAAAGAAAGATCCATGCTGGTTTCTACAAAAGGAGGCAACTGCAAACACAGGCTGGCAAGCATATGACATGTTCTCTTGACAGGTTTTGTGATAATTCTAAAACAATGAGGACTCACTTTGTTGCTGACCTTTTAAAGTTTTAAGTCCTTCTTGAAAGTATAGCTTTCAAGAAAGTTTACTCATATTTAAAAAATCCAGGCTTTGTCTTGGAGTGCCTGCTGTAAACAATGTCCCCTTTGCCATTTAGGAAAATATTAGGGGAGAGAAAATAATTCCATCAATAATTCCATTTTGTTCTGAGAGAGCCTGTATATTGCTCATTAATAATTTATTGACTCGCATGAGCTCCCTGGAATTTTGATGGTTAATATTTATATGTATATATATATATATATATATATATATTTTTTTTTTTATGTATGTCTATTCTATATCAAACTGATGTCCATACTTTTGTAATTCATAATTACCTGAACAGTATACCTGCAAGCAGTGATTCTGGAAAGCTGTATGATAAGCTTTGCTGACAGCTGTACTCTACCTCTATCACACACACAAGAAGCACCCAGTATCAGTGAATAGCAGTTCATGCTCAACCGCTACCTGACAGTAGCTCTCTGGCCTGTATCTGTTGGCAGCAGAGGAGGCTTAATGGAGAAGTCAGATGAGAGGTTTTGTTGGCTGTCTCATTAAGATTCTTTGCTAATATCGACAATCCTTGTCCAGCAGGCATACATTTATTTTATAGTTGATTAATTACTGAATTTTTATAGATTGCCCTTGGAAGAACTGTAGAAAACTGATAACTAAAATTGCTGCTTTGTATACCAATTAAAAGAATAATAATACATTTAGCCAATTTCAACAACAATGTTTAAAGATTTGATAGCATGGTTAGATATTTCTAGTGTATTTCCAAACAAATTAAAAATGTTTGCTAAATTGCTATAATCAACATACCCTTAAAAACATTACGTTCATCTATTGAGGTACATTCAAATTGTATCTAAAATGTTAAACTGCTGTCCAGTGGATGGATGGGAGCACCCCTTACGAAATATGGGCAGGAACTGAACTCCTTTTGGATCCCTCCCTATTGAACCCCTGCTTACTACTACCGGGTTTTGTGGTTTTCCTGCTTGTATTTGCTATCTAAAGATGAATAAACTAGCTGTAAGTCATGTTGTGAAAGCTAATATTTGGTCGCTCAAACATACAGTATATGTATCATATTTTGTTAGTATGGAAGACAGTTGTATAAATGAAAAGGTTGGTTGATGATTTTATGGTTGTTAGATTACATTAAAGTTACAATCAAGGTGTATCAAATGATTCCAGGTTAAACATGCCTTTCTCTGGGAGGTCACACGGTTGGTTACGAATTCTAAAGAAAAATTACATCACACACACAAAGGAACATTCACAGCAAATCCATAATAAGGATCTTCTAAAGCACCGATCAGTAGTAGGATATGAGAACATTTCCAAGACATTGCATATCTCTCCCGAGCACAGGAATTTCCTTTATTAATATACAAACACAATATGGCATAACATGTAAATCTGTCTAGAACAGGCTGCTCTCAACATCTGAGCATCCAGACAAAAGGGGCACTTATGAGGAACAACACCCCAAAATGGACACATCAATGTCCAGAGAAATCTTAGAAAAAACCTGTTGAAGTCAGCAAAAGACCTGGGATACCTTTTCCAGCAGGACAGTCATCCCAAATTGACAGTCAAAGCCACACTGGTGTGGACTGAAAATAAAAACGTCAATGTCTTGGAGAGGCCCATTCAAAGCAAAAATGATAAGCACAATCAATTATATTTGGTTTTGCATTTCAACTTGTTTTAAACAATTTCTATAATTTATTTGTCATTCTGACATTATTAACTTTTTGGGTGATCAGTGACTCAAACTCTTGTAGCACAATTAAATGAGGAAACGTCCAAGGGGATAAATACTTTCAAGAGTCATTGTATCATTAAGCCAACTAGTCAGTGTGCTTGTTATGCATGATAAGCTCTAACTGTGCACAAAAGACCAGTGTACTCAATTATAATAACCTTCTTCAACTGTTGTGTGCTAAAATTAGTCATGTTTGCATACATACTTCCTCTCCCTAGTTGCTGACTCAGATTTTCCTTTCCATTCTTTAACAGATTCAGTTCTTCTCCAGGTTTGTTAGAGGATATTTATCTCAGTGAAAGGGTAAGGTAATAAACAATGACGCAACAGCAAATGACAGATACTGTCACTGAGTAAGCCTGAAAGGAGGATACATTGGTGCTGACCAAAAGCAAATATTTGAGTTTGGATAAGACAACACAGCACAGCTAAATATAACTAATGGATCATCAATTGAAATATACTTAGTCAATTTCTAAAACTTCACAAATTGCATTGCATATTTGTAGTCTTTGATTTATTGCAACGCCAGACTGTTTTCTAACAGTTCATGGTCTGTATGTTGTATTATTAAAGCACCCGTTCATAGTATAAAAATCACCCTACCACTTGTTTTGCTGAAAAGATGAGGTGAAGGTGAGGCTTGAGAAATATATATACATACATACATTAACAGTTAACTCACTTGCTCAGGATCAAAACAATAGCATTTCTCGTGCTTTCGACTCAGGGATTAGAACCAGCAACTTATCGTTTACTGTGCCAATGCTCTCATAAACTAAGTTACCCTCCCACATGCAATATGTTGTATAAATCAATGGCTATTTTAATTAATTGAACAGCTAAAAATGTATGTAGAAATCAATTGCTCCTGTATGTTATACAAGCACATGACAAGAACATATCTCAGGTTTTAAGAGTTTAGTTAGAGGTTATTTGTCACTATACAAGCTTCTCATGCCCTTTGGGTACATCTATAATACAATTAACTCATGATGATCAATGAGACATGTTACACCACAAATTTAATATTTTCACACTGTGTCCACAATTATTAGGCAAGTGAGTATTCTGATTGTATCATTATTTATATGCACATTTTCCAACTGTAAACAATATAAAATTGAATGCTCATTAAATTGAATCATTTTCAGGTAAAAATTATTGGTGTAATGAGGGAGGGTGTGGCAACAGTCAATAGCATTTAATATCAAGGTGTGCATAATTATTAGGCAGCTTCATGACCTCAGGTAAAATGGGACAAAAAAGAGATTTAACTGACACTGAAAAGTAAAACATTGTAAAATGCTTATCAGACAGATGCAAAACTTTTGAAATAGCTGAACGATTCAGGTGTGACCACTGGACAATCAAAGGTTTTGTTGTGAATAGTCAACTGGTGTGCAAAAAACATAAAAAAACACAAATTAACTGTAAAAGTCTTGGATATCCTCCAGTTATCCTCCAGTGCCGTCATATTCCAGAGCTGCAACCTACCTGGATTGTCCAGAAGCACAAGGTGTAAAGTACTCAGAGGTCAAGAAGGCTGAAACACGACCACCACTGAATAAGATTTTAAATGTACTGTCTAGATGTTACAAAGAAATACCTGATGACAGATTTTTTTTAAAGGTTTAATGGACAGAGGAAACTCTTGATGGACCTGATGAATGGGCCCGTGGCTGGATCACTAATGGACACACGGCACCACTTCAGTCAGGCTTTAGCCATGTGGAAGAGGGGTACTGGTATGGGCTGTTAACAGTGGTACAGGAAGACATTCTCAGCATTCAAGAAGGACATGATATTCATGCAGGGCAATGCTCCATCACATGCAGCCAAGTACTCCACTGCTTGGCTAGCAAGCAAGGGCTACAAAGATGCTTGAATAATGACCTGGCACCCCCTTCCATTCCTGATTTAAATTCATTTGAGTATTTGTGGGCCCTTCTCAAATATTTACAGTCAGGGAAGACTATACACCTCTTTGAACAGCATTTGGAAGGTTGTGGTTGCTGCTTCAGCGTAAGTTGATTATAGTACAGGTCTAGAAACTGACAGACTCCAAGGATGGAAGGCGTCTGGCAGTTATTGAAAAGTAGGGTGGATTTATTTGTCACTGAATATTGTAGAAACTACAAACATTAAAATTAACTGTCATTTTGTGTTACTTATTTGATGTAATTGAGAATAAACATGTGAGTTGGGAGATGCTTTTTTATTATTCGTTGCCTAATAATTCGGCACACTAAATGTTGTCTAATAATTCTGCATTCTTATATATTCCCTGAGAAAGATCAAAACAAACATTTACTTTGTTTAACATTCAGGTTTGTGGTTCAATTGTATTTTGGATTGACAAAAAGCATTGTGATATTTTTGATTGACATAAAGATAGTTTTCACTGAACATCCATCATATTTGGTGCTATTCCTCTACACCACCTTTACTCAAGCTGTTGGTCAGCCGTTTGAACAGTAATGGTTTTGAAAAATATGCTTTTAATTCACTGTGTTGTTTGAGTGTAGCAGAGCTGTGGCCCACAGTATGTAAATATACATTTGTAGTTTTTATTCTTTTAATGTAGATGTACTCAGTTGTGTCTGGAGACTACAAATAAAAAATACAGAAAGTGTTTAGATTTTTGGGGTCAAACCTGCAAGTTGTATTAAACAACCTTAAGTAATACTTACCTGAAATACTATCATTGATCATTATTTACTATATTTTTAACAAGAACAGTCATGCTAAATGTGTTTGCATTACAAAAAGAGCGCTGTGCTCAGTTAATCACCCTGTAGTGGTGCATGATTCCAGTTTTCATTTCAAGATAACCCTGCCTTGCAATGTAAATTTGACCTGCACAGTGTGGAACTTTGTTATTTAGTATATTACCTATATTTAGAAGGTAAGTAATCTTACTAATTTCCTTATAATTAGGGAAGGCATTAGCAAAAAGCTTATACTTGCCAAACAAAGATATATAATGACCTGTTAAAACTAAGTTAATGTGACTCAATGGCGGTTACCAATTGGCTATGCAGTAGGGGCTAAATAGTACGACTGACAGAAAATATAACTAGATCGATAATTTGAACATTAACTAGTCAACTAGTGATTCTGATTCACACAACTTATTTGGACAAAGAAAAAACACAAAATTAGATGTAGCCAACAGCGTAGGAGTGCATCAAATTACGTTGGTGATGATATCTGATTTTCTCATCAAATGAAAAGACAAGAGAATCGTGTAGCCAGCGAAGTGTTTGTCTATCCTGAAAAAATCTTACTATCCACCAAAACAGATTTGTTTTAGGCTTCTTATATTGTAGCTACTGATTAATGGAGCCAGCAAAGATTTGGTCTGTCCTGAACAAATCCGGCATGATGTGTTTTGACTGAGACTAGAGTCAAACGCGGGATCTGTTGTTCCATAGTGTGTCTCTAACCACTACGTTATTTAACTACGAAGTCCCTTGTGTCATTGTTGTTGCCATCCCCAGATTCAAGCAATTTATATGCAATCCAAGCGCTGGCTATTCAGCCCAACACATTGAGCTGCTGCTGACAGATCTGTAGGAATACTTAGTTAATAAAATACAATAGCTCCCATAATTTTATTACATTAGGCCACAATTAAGAGCCTATTTAAATTGACTTTGAATTTCTTCCCTATTTCACTCTTCTAATAACAACTATTTGCTCCTTGCATGGACAGTGATTTACTCTTGCGACGTAATAGACCCCTGATGGTACTTTGAATTAGTTTGGATAAGAGTCACTTTTGTCTGCACCAACACAATGTCATACAGTGCAGGGCTGAAGAACATGGAGGCCTGGGCACTCAGTCTGATCAATAATTGCCTCAGACCCAGAGTTGATGCCAATAAGGTGCTTTGATGTGGACCAAAGTGGAACAGAGGAGCCTTCCACCGGGAGAAAATTATAGTAAAATAGCCCTCATTATTTCAGACAGCTGTCAAAGGGCAGCATTCAATTAGCACAGAAACATTTGTCTGTTCGGCAAACACACAAAGAGTAAGAGAGAGGTGTCCTACGTGGTCCAACAGTGGATAACTCAGCATGTGTTTGAGTATAGCTCTCTGCCCTTTCACCTCCTTATGTTCCCATCTTCTGTCCCTTCAGTTATTAAGCAAAACAAAATATACAAGACGAGTACGACTTCCTTTTAAAATAAAATAGGAGGTCACTGAGCTGTTGTACGCTGTTTACAAATCTGACATACATTACAGCAGGCTGTCTCAATTTTGTTAGTAAGGGTGCATTATCCTGATCACAAACATCACAGAAAGAGACCATGCTATGCTTCAACAGTGCATCAACCCCCAATCAAAGCTGCCGAGTTCCAAAAGAATAATTCTATGCATCTTCTTTCCACTTTTGACTGCAGGTCTAAGTTTTCCTTATTAGTATTCATGGCTGGTGCAGTTGCCAGCATTCATTTCATGTAAGTTCTGCTCTGTACCCTGGATCCAAATGACTTTTAATCACTTTGTTCTGGGCGGTGGTCCAGCCCAGAGGGCCACAGAGTGAAGCATTAAGGTTCTGTATTAATACGATACGCCACACAACTAGTGATGCTATTAATATTTCTGTCCTGCCACTCTGTGTAGAGCCAGGGAGTGAAAGGGATGACCTCTAGGCCTCATCTCCACCCACCTACCAATGATTTTTCTATCATCACAAAGATTTAGGCTAGTTCCTCTTATAAAACTGTCTTCTGGTTGCCAAGAACAATAGCCCTCCCAAACATCTTTATAATCACTGACAAATCACACTGTTTTAAATACAACATCTATCACTCTATATTTAAAATGTATCCAACAATATGTCCAAGGCTGCTCTGTTTTTAATCACTGTTTTAGAGTGAGACGTCAAGTAAAATGTAATCCTCAAATGTATAAGCAAGCTAGACATGATCGGGAATACAGAAGTCTGGCCTATCGAGTCCATTGAATGCAACTATGCATTTGTAGCCCAAATGTTCCAACATATGCCATTTGTTAGGACACATGTTCCAGGTGACATTCCTGTGATGATCGCAAGAACTGAGTCACAAGTCACAGGCAACCAAAGATGGCATATTGTATCTTATACTCTGCTTTCATTTGCTCACACTGAGTAACTCATACAATTAGAGTTAAAAAATGATTTACTTTGACCAGAACATTGGACTAAAACACTGCAATTAGTGACCTCTCTTCACTGCAATTAATTAATCCCATATCAGCAGATTTTTTTTATATGCTGGTGTTCACTGTGCCAAGATGGGAAGTATCTTGGCACATAAATTGCTTATCTAAATTGCTCAGGATATTATCATCATGTAAATTACTTAAATGTACAGTACCAGTCAAATGAATAGCTAAGTGTGTCCAAACCTTAGATTGGCACTATTTATCATAATCTGTTCCAAAAATATCAAACTACGGCATCTTTTTCAAACATAATCAAAAGAGATAATTTACGTAAAATGTCTGAGGCAACAAATAGCCTTCTGGAGAAAATCAAGAAGCAAGAGAGCATCTAAAAAGTAAATGTATTTTACAGGATGATTCAATACACAAGGAAAACATGGAATGATTTGACATGTAAGGGTGTAAACTCTGAACATTTTGAGTGAAGGCTTCTTTCATCTCACTCTATAACCTGGGGCAGTGGAATAATTCTTGTTCAGTCTCGGAGTAGCATGACTCTGGTTGTGATTCTGAATAGCTTAACACCTGTAAATCGTGTGATTCTATGTAAATACCGTTGAAACTACCATATTTAAGCACACTCACAGGGTGCACACCGCATCCTACAGCAGAACAAATGGATAGAATAGAGATGAGATTATATTATTTTGACACCCTCTCTCGCCAAGACCTCATGTCCTCCTAAATTTAAATGAAAATTTTGAGAGCACATTTCTTAGATTGACAAGGATTTACAGTGGAGAAGGAGAACTGACATTTCTCCCCCGGCACAATTATAAAAGCAGTGTAAAATATTGGGGCTGAGACAGGGTGTCCAGTGACACTGTGGCCCTATCGGGGGGAGGTCCCGGACAGGGCACAACAGGCAGGATTTCAATCCACCCACATTGTCAATCACTGATCTCACCATTTAAACAATGTTACATATTGGAACATAATGGGCTTATAAATTATAAGAAATGCCCCTTGTTTCACCAAATAGTTCAGTATTCCAAGCTCTCCAGAAAGTAACATTCTCTTTTAGCCCTCACCCTACTATGCTAAAAGTTCTTGAATAATTAAATATTTTTTGATGTTTTATCATTTCTAGGTCATTATACATACTATTTATAGGTTATATTGATCTTTTTACAAACTATGGTACCAGATTGGCATTTTTTGTTTTTATAATATACAGCACTATACAAAATTCTTAAGCCACCTAAGTAAATATTTTAAAGCCATTCATATGAGTGGTAAGAGTTAATTAATTCAGAATAAAACAAAAATATTGAAATTGAAACATCAACACAATGAAAAATAACAAAATGGTTTGGCGTTTTAAACTACTCCAAATTAACTGCTCTATCATTAGTTGCATGGTTGTCTGTTAGCTCTCGTATACCAAATACAAAAACAATGGCATTTTCTTAGGACAGGCAGTTTAACAAGAGTGTGCAAGAATTACTTTAGAAAGGCTCTGTTTTAGCTAGTACCGTTAATTAGCAGGTAACTTGGTAACTTCGTTTATTTTGTGCATTCCCAGCCCAGATTGTCCTAGAACACCGTCTCGCAGATCAAAACTAACTTGGTAATATCCCCATTTCGCCATTACATGAATATGTATGCAGACTTTATTTTCTGAAAGGTACCCTGAGAGGTGGCAACCAAGACAATATTTTTTTTTACATAAACAAAAATTCCTTTACAAAACCAGATTGGCTTCACTTCACTGTTTAGAACAGTGATTCTCATCTCCAGGAGTGAGTGTACTGATGGTTTTCTATTGTACCTTAATTGCATTCACCTGGTGTCCCAGGTCAATATTGAGAGGGCTAGAATGAAAAACAGCAGTTCTTTGGGTCCCAAGGCCTGGGGTTAAGAACGACTGGTATAGGCTACTGTTTAGTTTCACACATGAATGAGTGTGGCAAACATTTTGACTGGTAATGGCATATCACCCAATTGATACAGATACAGATATATAACATATTATCCTTTGTATATGCATAGTGTATATATTCTTTTTTATTATGTGTAGCAAAACTATTTCACCTAGTAAGTTCTGCATTTGGCCACAAACTCAAATCTACATCACACCTTTCCTCTTGCAATGCACGTGGGAAAGAATGTCTTTGTATGCCTGATCCATCCCTTGCAATATTCTGCATCTTCAGGCATCCAGTATTCACTGCATCCAGGGGGTATGTCTGATTTGTAAAAACAATAATTATAACACCAGTTTCCAGGGGGTGTACTGCCTTTTTCACCTGACTGTGAAAAAAGGGGTCACAATGAAATTAACATTTAAAATTAATCATTAATAATTAAATAAACATATAATTTTAAGTGGCACATTATTATGAAATATTTTTTTTATAAACACCTCTATTTTAAAACAATGGAATGATTTTTCATTATTATATGTATTATATTTCATTATTGTATTTCCCAATCTTTTTTCTTCATAGGATGTATTTCATAATATAATGCCCTTTTTTCTTTAGCAGAGTAGGCTCTTTTTACCACGCCCCGCTGAGGGGGAAAACAAACCTGGATCCCTCGTAGTACAATAGCGAAAACAACACAAACCGCCAAACCTAAATTAATAACGCTTTTTATGCCGCAGAGTTGCTTTTTATGCTGCAGAATTCCGTTTTGCCCCCATTACTTTTGATGTCATGCTGTACTGCGTTCACTGTCACCTACTTAACCTATAACCCAGGCAAACGTAGCTGGCTAGGTCAGTTGTAAGAGCAGTTCGCTATTGCTAGCTTGCATACTATTTTTAGAGCAGGAATGAAAAGTAAACTATTTCAGTGCTAATTTGCTTACCTGGAGACTCAGTAGGGTAGGTATAGATGTCCAGCTAGGACACTTCTGGCCATACAGTGGGATTATTGCAGCAGTTTGATGCTGGGAGACAAAATGTCATAATGTAAATTTTTGGAAAGGAAAGAAAAAGTGCAGTTACTTATTTTTTCCGGAGCAGTATTACGGGTTGGTAATTGAGATGTTTGTGGGGGAGCTAAATGAGAGGGAAGTGGGACCTACGATCACGTTGGGTGTTTCCTAAGCCCTGGGTGGATGTCAGTTTTTTGGAGGGAAGGAAGAAGTGAAACGAGGGATGTATGGGTCGATTTGTGGAAAGGTGTGTTGTTGAGGGGTACTACACATTTGTCCGGATGTATGTGGATGGGTCAAAGAAACCGGATAGTGGGAGGTTTGATGCGGGTGTGTATGTGCCTGAATTCAATGTGCAGGTGGTCCAGAGGCTAACAGACCAGGTGTCGGTGTATACGGTGGAATTGGTCTCAATGATTCTTGGGTTGAGGTGGCTGGAGGCGGTGAGACTGTTGAGAGTGGCGGTGTGTTCTGACTCAGTGGCAGGGTTAAGCAGCTTACAGTCTGGAAGGTCAGATAGTGGTGAGTTGGTGGAGATGATGGCATTGTTGCTGGGGAGAATGCGTGTGGTAGTTCGGTTCTGCTCATGTTGGTGTTGGGGGTAACGAAGTGTCTGATAGGCTGGCTAGGAGCGCGTGTAGGAAGGAAGGGGTGGGTGTCCAGGTGCTGTTAGGGAAAGGTGAAATTAAAACATTGGTAAAAAGGTTGGATTATGATTGGCACAGGAAATGGGATGGTAGCAGGAAGGGCCGAGGTTATTATGGGGTACAACAATCGGTGAGGGAATAGTTAAGGAATATGGGGTGTAGGAGGGAAGAGGTTATATGGGGTCGTCTTAAGGTTAGGGCATACAGGGCTGAACTCCTCATTGGAGGTGATAGGTTATCATGAGACAGGACTGTGTAATGGTTAGTGGAAGAAATAGTTGAACATGTGTTGCTGTATTCTCAACGGTATGATCTTGAGAGGGAAAGGTTGTATGAGAAGGTTAGAGGGGAGGGCAGGAGGGGGGATTTAGTGGGTTTGCTGGGGGATGGGAAAGGGAGTGCAAAAGCTGCATCCCAATTTCTCAGGGAGACAGGGCTGAGCAGAAAGATTTGATGTAGGTAGGCCGTGGCCGGACTCACACTCTGGTTCAGTAGGTGGCAGTATATGCACCTTTTCTTTGGTTGCGATCTGCCAACAACTTACAAGAAGAACGCGTTAACACCTGAAATAATTTTTTAAAAATTAACACCATACATTTTTTGTTTCACCATTTACGCATTTTTCATTTTTGAGCCTCAAAGCCATTCAATAAGAGTTTGAATTCAGGGAGATCTGACTACATCATGATACTACCAGTATTAATACTGGTAATTTACTTCACCAGAGAGCTTGGCTGCCAGTTGCCCATGCCTGATTTAGATGCAGCCGGTTATTGTGGTAAGTTATGGACTGATATTGTATGTAAATTAAAGGGCATTGAGAACTTGCATTTATTTTATTCCAGGTCAAGCACTGTCCATAGATTGTAATAAAACAAAGTATGTTTTACCATAATGCACTGCTTTTTATACAGAAAAGTGTGTATTAAAGGCAAAATCAAAACACATTCTAAAATTGCAATTAATCGTGATTAACTACCGAAGATCATGTGATTAATCGTGAATCATTATTTTAATCGTTTGACAGCACTAATTTATAGTTGTATTTATTGTACCACTCAGATTTCCATTCGACCATAATTTCATTATGAAATGTGCAAACATCCAACATTGGAATACACATTTTTATGTTTAATCAATGACTTGAAACATTACCAAATTAATTTCAGGGGAATAAATAGCAAAAACCCTGCAATTCCTATCTGGAAAGGATAATAGGTAGTAGCAACAAACCTAACTTTTATAAAATTCCTCCACTGTACATTAATTTGTAGACTTACTACAGTCCTGCCCCTCAAACTCTCTGACCTAGGTAAACCTGGATCCTGACTGGTTGCTTGGGCTGTCACGAGGCCATTTAACTCTTTAAGTCACACAATATTCAGTCTCCCTCTTGCAAAGACAGAGAAGACAGAAATATTCTCTCTCATCACATCTCCCATTGCCGAGACTCATTCACTTTTGGGATGGTGGGCATGTACAGTAAAATGTGAGCTGTGTCATGATAATTTTTTTAACTGTTGCTTATTTTATGTTTCTTCTGTGTGCTTACCATGTTGTGCGATATGTGTTTCTAGTTTAAACTACCATTGTCCACTCCTTTGAAATTTACAGAGGCTTATCAATGCTTCTTATTTATTTTAGAGAACGTCTACCATTTCCACTACTGTTCCCTTGTACATCTTTACTACCTTTTCCATTCCGATGACTTTTGAGTATGTGTGAATATAGTCACCCGTGTATGATTACTCCATGCTGCACTACTACCTTCTAACCAGGGGCGGTGTCAGCTGGTCACAAAATAACAAACACCAGCCACTCTTTCAATTTGCATGATGCAGAAATGTGACTTGCAATTATTGTCAAAGATGTTCGCTGACTGTTTTCAGTGAGCCAGAAAGTGGCGGGCATGCGATTAATGTCAGCTACTGTAGGTAGTTGACTTAGCTAGCCTGCCTATGACTAAAAAACAAGCCTGCCAACTTGAATTTAACAATATTGAATAAATTACTATGATTTCCCCAGGGACATTTAAGGAAGAATAGGCAGCCATGCATGATATAGAGTTGTATAGGGATGAACACTTTTTATTTTGTTACAGAGACAGGAAGAGCCAGACACAGCAAGTAGTAAAAAACCTGTCAGACAAAAGCACCGTTTCACATCGACTTTTTGAACCCACGAAACATTACAAAAAAACATTGAACTACTTCCTCTACAGTGGCTTATCAGAACTAGCTACATAAACAATCATACATAATAACAGCACACTACAAACTATTAAACATATCTTGCCTTGCTAAAATGCTGGAGTAATTAGTAATCACACAGCTGCATTATTTTTACAAATAGCTGCATTCTTTATAAATAGATAGATACATAGATATATATATTAAGAATACAACATTATGTATTCAAAAGAAGGTAAAACTCTGGGCATTACAGCAACTCAATGGTTTGCAAACGATACTGCCTAAGCCTTGAATCCAAAAAACAAATATATTGCTTTATTAGCTGATTCACATATCCTAAAAAATGTAATTATTCTATTCTTCCCAAAACATGTTGATGTTTGGATGAATTCGAACTTGTTCCTTTTAACAAATACCTTGGAATTTGGTTGGATGAACTCCCCTTGTACCCCTAAGAAATGCCATTAGCTTTCTCATTTAAGGGATCACAAGATACTAACTGACACATCTTCTAATTTCCAATTTGTTTACTCTCAGAATTGAACAACGTTCTAGCGGTGGAAGCAGTGATGAGCATCCATCAATTTATAATAGTGTGAATACTATAGAATACTATACTTAAATAGTAAGTCATATAGTAAACTTCAGTATATTTTAAATGTGAGATGTTCTAGTTGGATGTGTCCTTTGGATGATGTCATTTTTGAACATGGATGGTTTAAGATTAGAGTTACTTCCATGGTTTAAGATTAGAGTTACTTCCATGGTTTAAGATTAGAGTTACTTCCATGGTTTAAGATTAGAGTTACTTCCATTAACCGTCGGTCTACAATTAAACAATTAGATTGTAAGAAATGTTTTAATTGATTGTTTCTCATGTCTTAAATATATATTTTTTAAATATATTTCTCTCTCATATTTATGGTTGGTTTAATAAAGTAAAATCTATTTTCAAAATTATAATAAATGACTGAGAACTCGCCATGTACATTCACCTGCAGGAAAATTATTAATAAATCCTCGGGCCGTTAAAACCAGTTGGGAATAAACCTGCTTGAGCAACATCATGCAACATTCCTTCCTATAAAATAGAATGGGTAGAAGTTGAATTACAGCTGTATACTCCTGTATGCTAATATCCTTATATAAAATTAAGATGTTGAATGCAAACATTGTAAAAATACTTTCGGAATTCATAAGTGACTTATTCTAAATATCATAAGAGAGGAAGTCAAATTAACATTCATTGTAGAAAAGAAACATATGTGGCATGGTGTTTCACAGAGCAATGAGCTTTGGGAAACCAAGCAATCTCTCTGAATGAAAATTATTATTATCATTTGGTGAAGTTGTTTCAGGGTTAGGTGCATTAAAATTTAAAAGGCCTAATTCAATGATTGACTCCAGAAGTGGTGTTTGGCTCTATATTTTGTATGTTTATTTATAAGATAAATTCACACAGGACGTGTGCGAGAAACTGGTCAGTGTCCAATGTGAAACAAGGTCCAGGGCATCTGTTTGATTCTCCAGCTCATGCCAGAGAATCAATGAATTAACATCTGTTAGTCAAAGTATTCCAAATGAACTAAATCTCTTTCCCATTTTACATAAAATGTAAGTATTCATTACAATGTCACTACTCAGTGTTAGCTTAAAAAGCCAGTTTAAATGCTCCAGTCATATGATGACAATATTTTTGGAGTCTGCAAGGATTTGTTTTACTTTGTCCCTTACATGCAGATATTCAACCTCTGTTTAGTTTTTCTTAATACATGCTACAAACATCGTCTACGGAGAGCGAGACAGATAGACAAGAGAGAAATTCACAAGTGACATGCATGGTGTAGCCAGGCAGTGAAACCCCCAGATAGATCTGGGCTAGAGTACAGTATGTGGTTGTGAGCCTCAGCGGAGGAAACCTAGATACACCACTGATAACCTGTATATCAAGCTCTCAATCTGCCACGCGCTGAAGGAGGGAAATAAATAGACTTCATCTCAGTGAGAATGTGCTCCCCTCATTTACCAAATGGTAAATCTTACACACTGTGAAAGTGGGCCATGCTTAAAGGCTGACGGAAGAGGAGGCAGTAAGGCCACTAGAGTAAGGACCAAGAGTGAGACATTTTTTTTGATTCCATCATAACGTTTTTGCGGTGGTCGTTTGCACTACCTGAATTTCCTTGTGGACATTAACAGACATACAACATTTCTTTTTGGTTAACATGGAAAAGATCCCTTAAAATCAAATAAGAATCTGGTTTAACATATTTTATTATTTACTAGATTGTTGTATGTAATTAGCATCTGATAACATGTTATATATTTGACCTTTTCTGTCAGTGGTGTCTTTGTATATTTATTTGTTTCTCTACAAAGATATTGTGAGAACACGTGAATTATATAATGAATCTATGAATGTAAAAAAGTGTATTGTTATCAAAATGTTCTCCACAATTTTCTTTGTAGTTTTTTTGGGGGGGACAATTACAATTCTATACAATAATGTAATAAAATATTTGTATATGAATTTTAACGCACTGTCAGATGTTTGCACACACTTACCCATGTGTTAAACTGTTCAAAGGTATTCTATACATTTCCATGGCTTAGGCTGCCCAGCACATATTTGTACAGGACAGTCAATTGACCTACAACTATGCCTTTTGTCCCTTGTCCAGAGATTTCAAAAATCCCATCTTTGCTTTCGATATTTGTCACTGACTTCTTCCAGTGTGCTACAATGAAAATTCTTCTTTAGAAATCTCAGAGATCTCCATTTAATAACTGCCTAGATTCACATGTA
Organism: Esox niger; assembly: GCA_016801105.1. Taxonomy (NCBI): domain Eukaryota; kingdom Metazoa; phylum Chordata; class Actinopteri; order Esociformes; family Esocidae; genus Esox; species Esox niger. Next base: position 51,940 of record JACXGJ010001140.1, on the reverse strand, counting down.
CCTCTGCACTTCTTGTCCCCTGCTGTCCTCCTCCTGTCCTCTTGTCTTATTTCTCCTCACCCTTCCTCTCCTCATCCCTTTCCCTCCTTTCTTTGGCTCTCAACCACTCCTCCTTTCTCTCTTGCTCAAAATCTTCTCTCTTCTATGTGGGTGATATCAAATTGTGATTGTGTTGACATTCAAACAATCTTGTCTGTGATGTCCTGAACATATTTGTGAATGGACCACAAGAGTGTAAATGAAAGTGGACCAAGAGAGTGTAAATGAGTGTCGACCACAAGGGTGTAATGAGAGTGGATCACGACAGTGTAAATGAGAGTGGACCATGAGAAAAATAGGTCATTTATACATTTGAATTTGCATACACTGACAGACGACCAAATAAATGATTGTGGGCTTGAATCAAGTGATATGCATGTAGCAACTAGACCAGCTAGATATCTGTGTCCATATGTTTTTCATTCAAAAGACAATACAGCATTTACCTACACAAAGCAGAAAATACATACAGACCACTTGCAATTTTTTTGTTTTCCCATATCTCAATCACCCTCAGCTCCTATTTGCAGAAGCACAGAGCCGTGCCGTGGTCCAAGAAAATCCCCCTAGTAGAATGAACATGTCTCTCAGTCACTTCCAATCAGTCCATTCTTGTCACAGGTCCGCTGATTAGCATAGCATAACTGTATATCTTGTTTTCTTCACTAAACATAGGACTAGGGACTATTTATTTAAAGTAAACAGGTGTCACTTTTTTGTCAACAATCTGTAACACTTAGCTTAGCATTGTCTGCAATAATTACATTTTGTATCCCTGAACCAAACCTGACTTTTAATGTTCAGGTATGAGTTGTGATGCATGTAATTACTGTATCAGCAACAATGCCCATATTCAAAAACGATTGTGTGGATACATAGGTAGAGGCCGACCGAATTTTGTATCAAATACCGATTCAGATTTTTGAGTTAAACTCCATACTGTTACCAGATATATCTGCCTATTTTATATCTGCAAATATACCATTGTGTGTGAAGTGTGCTTAAAAAAAGCCTACAAATATACTTCATCCATAAAATGGAAAATATTGAATAGTAAAAATGAACTATTGAAGTAAAAATAAAATAAATTAACTTTGAGGCAATAATAAATGAACAGTGTGTATTTTCCTTTAAATGTCTCAGATCTCTGTTTAGCTTTACAGTCATTATTACTGCCACTTGAGTAGTGGCAGACTATAGTATAGGAAGCATAGCTTCTCAGCCTTGGCACCTGATAGCTCAAAAGATATTCTAGAATTATATCAAATCATGATATACACGCTCAAACAGGCACTTTATCAGAAATGTTTGAAGCACTGCTACATTATTTTAACCTAACATTAGTAATGAGCCAATCATTAAGCCATTTGTATCTTTTCACCCATGCGATTCAGTTATCAACGTTCACCTAATTTTATTTTTTTGCCTACAATCCCTACAGGTAATCCTATTGATAGCAGACATATTGACTTGAACGGTGTGCTTTCTTCACAATTCATATTTAACATTTTGTAGATAATTGTATGATTTTCTTTTAAGTAGGCAAATCATGGAGCTAATTAACAATTCTTGACATGCAATTTATTTCCCAATGTTCAACAGAAAGATGCTATTGTGGTAGAACAACCGCTCAGTACTGCAATTGTAGCAACAACTAAACATGGATATAATGCTGTATTCGCTCTAAGCTGTGCTTGCGTTAGCCAACTTGACAAAAACAAGATGACAGCTACAATGTATTGTTAATTGGCTACAGTTTTATCAACTGTTGGAACGCTGTCAAATAAGTATTGTGGTCATAATTGGAAAGGGAAATCACAAAATATTGTGATTGGTGGTTTTATTCAATTCCACTAAGTTGAGTACTAGGATATACTTTCTGGGAAATATATCGTAGCATAGCACGGTTTTTCTCCGTCTTGGTGCCAGTCTGAAAGGAGTCAACCAAGCCAATTTGAAAGTGTCCCATAATTATAGACTTGTCAGTAGTGATTTTCATCAACAAGTGTGCGTGTGACGATCCAGCAGGAATGTTAATGACTCCTGAATTGGAGTTAATCAGTTGCGGGCACCTCAGCGCCCACCTCAGCATTCTCTCTTCCAGGGTGCTCTATGGCTGCCCTGTGTAGGGCCCATATTTGTTCAGTACACTTAGGGAGAGTGCCAGTTGGTGTTTGAGAAGGCATACGACACTCTATCTACCCCTATGGTTTCAGAAAATAAATTGCCTCTAAGCACTCAATTTTTGTCAAAATATATTTTATTTCATATTTGTCCCACACAGTTAAAGATTCATCAAATGTTGAATGCTTATGGGAGTGTAACAGCACTTTTAACACAGACCAGTGTTCAAATTGGTACCCTTTTTTAAATGTAGTCTAGTCTTTGTCATTTTGACAAAAATATCTTTATAAGTTTAAGTCATATTTTTACCATTTGAATAATGATTAGGTCTAGTAATAGTTAAAATGACAAAAACAGTCAGCCAATTTAATCAACATAATGACCTTGTGTTTTAGTCACATTTCAGTCATATCAAAAGTTTTGCCTCATTAACCTTCAGGCCTAATAAACATATCACTGACTTCCATGTACGCGAACTAACAGTCTTGTTCTACTAACACTTTTTTTCTGCATAATCAAAACTGGATGATTCTATTCTCAAATGGTTTTAGAACACATTAATCTGCAGCAGATAAATGGCAAGAGTTAATGCAAAAACATTCATTGACTTTGTGAGATGAAATCACTTTAACAACACTAAAACACTTAAAACAACACAAATGCTGTGTTTTTGTCCAGGGGACCATGGTACCCACAGCCGTAGCAGCCCCAAAAAAGGTGTCACGCTAATGGACCTATGAGTCTTGCTTTCACCTATCCCTGTCTGTCGTTGTTTTGTACTGCTTGTCTTGTACTACATGCATTCCTGGCTGTCATTTGTTGGGTAATGATATATGTGGAGAATAATGTTGATTGTAATATACAGTTATGTGAAAATCTAAGCTAAAAACATCTAAGCTAATTTAAACCCTAACCCCAGGGCTAATGTATCCCTAACCAAAACTTAACCTGTTTGCCAGACAGGAAGAGTGAATGTCTTTTACTGAGTGAGTGACTGACTGACTAAGTTCCTCTTGTTAAATAACATAGTGGTTAGCAAAGTGGACCTGTAAACTATAGGTCCACACGTTCGGATCTCCTCACAGGCAAAGCGAGGATCGCATTGTGAATTATTCCATATAGACGAAAACTCACTGCCTAAAACATTCAGTATCTATGGTAAGTCAAATAAAACAGCTAACGGTTAAATTGCGACTGTTTCTGGTGGGTTTTCAAAGTACACATCTGTGCATGTATTTTGAGTCAAGATAGACAAACACAGTTGCAGGCTAAAACATACAGTAGTTACGTTATAGTAGGTTATTCTAGTCGATTTCACGATTTTCTCGTCTTTTCACTTGATGAACAAGTTAGTTATGGTCACCTTTATTGATAGTTACTGTATCTATGTCATTCACGAATGAATGAAAAATGTATGTTGTTATGCCATAAAATAAAAAAATATATTATTAAGCCATGAAACAAAAAAGCTTTGGCAGACTCGCTAGCAATTGCTCAATCCTTGACTATTCCAGTAAGTTAGTATATACTGGTTAAGCCTATTCCTGGTTAGTCCGCTGTTAAAATGGCAAGTGGCAAACACCATACAGTTCATAGACGGTATATGTGGTGGAGGTAAGCTTAGTTAGTAATGTTGGTCAGTTTAACTGCTTAAATATCATTTACGAATGGCCAATTAGCTGTTGAAACGGCCAGTGGCAAAACAGGATTGATTCAGGGTAGACACAAGAGGCTATACTGACACCCATCAAACGTACAGCTCTGTGGTGTAGTGGTTAACAACACAGCCTTCCATGTGGGTGACCTTAGTTCAAATCTCAAGAGGGCAACACTTTCTGTTTTGGGCCGGCTGAACTAGGCTTGCCTGGTTTCGTGTTTGTTATATATCCTTAGCCCAAACATTAACCCTAACCATAACCCCAGTGCTGTGATACCTAAACTTAACACAAACCTTAACCCCAGTGCTGTGATAGCTAACATTAACTGTAATACATTTATTATAAAATACATGTATTATATATTGTAGAGACCTTAGTAAGACTATTACTTGTCTACCAAAATTCATTGTCTCTGTATGGAGTAGCGGATTTGACACTTGTCATAGCAGACCTCCATGTTGCCGGTTTGAGACAACGTTCTATGTAAATTTGTAATTTATGAGATGTTTTAGTGGTGTTCGTTAAATATAATACATTTTTATAGCATTCGTAACATGTTCGCATATAGCCAATACGTAACGTATTATACTTTTTGGTAGCGTATTTTAATATAACCAAATGTAAGATAACATATCATATGAAATCGGGAGCCATAGATTTTAGTATAATGGTTTACGGATTCCAATGAGACCAGGTTGATTGAGATGATGGGTTTGTCAATGTCTTTTGATGTTCATAGAATTTTTCTACCTTTAATTTGTACCGGAAGAGTACCCATAGTGAACCCAGTCAATCCATTGCAGGCAGATTAGAGAACAGGTACCTATCTGGATCTATTTAGTTCTCGTCCCGTCATCAAACTGGTATGTAACAAATATTTTCATCACTATTTCAGTTGAGGAAATTATCACTGATACAGACATTAACACTGTAATTAACACTGTTCTAGGTATGTTCCTACTATGGAACTCAGGCACTGAACTCAAGTGTCAATTACTTTCAGAATGTTTTTTTTAAGAATTTACATTCTTACTTTGAGATTTATTCAAATCAGCATAAAGTTAATCATTTCTCAACTCTCAAAACTGCCGCTGGGAGATTTTGTCTCCAAGAGTAGCTCCGCCAACTGTTGCCGTGATTTGATGGCTCTTGTTGGAAATAAATTTGTTGCGCAAGCGGGCATTGTGCATGGGGCTTTAGAGGGAACGGGAGTGGTGGAGAGCGGTTTAGCCAATACACCACCTCCCCACATATTTCTTGTAATTAAATCCACAAACTAAAAATGACTTTTCTGGAGTAATTAAAGTGACATTTCTGTTGACAAATCAATTATCACTGCAGGATTTTCATCCTTGAGATGTGCTTTATGTGGTAGACTGAAGTTACTTCTTGTAAATGATTTTACTGTTTTTTATCATTCATTAAGTTGCATTTCATGTAGGATGTATTGGTCTGATCATTTGTCAAATGGCTTGCTTTTTTATTTCTCTACTGTGAAAATTTGATAATTTCATTGTGTAGAACATTTCAAACGTTATTGTGAACTATATGCAAATCTACGTTGTCCTGCAGAGATTTGGTTGGGTTGTCTCAAGGATGAGATCCTTCAAACAAATGAACCAAAATGTGAGAAAATCTAGGAGCTCTTTAAAAGGGCGGTGAAAGATTATATCTGTGAGTTCTATGTGCACAGCATTGTTTTTTTTATTCTACATCAAATGAAGTTGTTATTGTAGACTAAACATAAAAAAAATGGTGGCCTTCAGAATTTTTTAACAGAATATCATACATTTCTGATTCTTCCTAACTCGCGGGGTTGACATTGCCTACCCAGACCGCATGTCACTGCCCATGTCCACATAAAGGGTGGGGCTGGTATGCAGGTTTTTATCCTGCATACCTGCACCAGTTGTGAACAAGAACTGCTGCAAGACATTGCATTATGTATGTTTGATAGAACTGAGCACTTTGGATTTACTTTATGACAACTCTGAGAATGGCTGTTTTGTCTGTGTATGTGGTGTGACTGTGAGAATCGGGTTAAGTATGTTATGGAAAAATTCTCAGTTTCACTCCCCTATTTGCAGAGTAACTTGTTAATTGCTTTATTCTCAAACTTTGCTATCTTTCTGCCTTCCATGCTGTCTTCATCACTGGCATAAAGAGATAAGGAGATTTGTGGCATTTTGAACACAACATTACTCCCAGTCACCAATCATCCCCCTGAGTTTGACATTAATCAGTGGAATGGAGTTCTGGGCCGAAACAGGCTAATTACCTTTTAAAAGTTTATTGATTAAAACTGCATCTCATTTGGAGCCATGATAAAGCTTTCTTCACTTCATCATCCTTTGTAAGATATGGCTTTAAAATAGACATAACGGCAACTAAAGAGGTCCGTGCCACATCCAAACCCTCACCACACTAGCTGGGATGCTACTGTGCTAGACACGAGTGAGGAGCGGTAGTCATATCTGCAGGCAGGCGACTACACACAGAACCCACAGCCAGCACTATTGACACTGAATTCTAAGTAGGAAGCCAAGGCCACATAACAAGTACCCAAAAGCCGCCGTTGCATGGTGTTGACTTGACTTCTGCCAAAACAAAAATGCAATTTTTAACCAGTGATTCATTATCTACACTGCTTCTTTCACCTAGTTTCCAACAGATACAGAGCCCAGGTGATTTCACTTGTTGCATCTTTCCTTATTTTGGGTGTTTTATACTGTCAAATGTGCCCTAAAACATACATTTCAAACAAATTGTTTAATTTAATTGAATGTACAAAATATAACGATGAATAGCCCAGAGATTTCCGATAACAGCATGTTTAGGACCGTGTAAAAAATACATTTCTAACACAATACATTGATATGGCTGAGAAATGACGTCAGCAGTGAGAGAGAGAGTGTGCGTGTGTGTGTGCGTGCATGCTCCATGGCTGATGAGCATAAGAGAGGGAAATGTATGGGCACACGGAGAAAGGGGACTTTATCGTGAGTCTCCAGACAGAGACACTCAGCAGGCTGGAAGCGGCCGACTGTTGGCAGCTGTCCCACTTTTGTCTCAGAGAGACTCATTCTGAGGAGAATCAGAAGTCTCAATCAAGCTGCCTCTTCAGAATGTGCACTGTCAAAGGACAGAACATCAGACAGATCTACATAAAACACCTGGGGACTGCCTCCTCTCAGAACCACAACTGCTGATTTCCAGAAATCCCCCAGGAGTAGTCTGGTGTAGTGGCCATCTTCACTGAAGCTGGGGGCTGACTGCATGGGGAAACGGAATGATTGGTTTTGACTGATTTGTTTTGAAGGCTGACATCTGGAAATGTTGGATTTTCTGACTGAAATTAAAGAAAACGATTTTTTCGGTTTGTTTCTCTAAGAGTTGTCCGCCGAGCCACTGCAACCTTTTTCAGATCCACGGTTACGAACAAACAACACTGTGATGATGTGATCCACTCAAGACACGGCTCTTATTAAGGCATTGACAACCAGGTCTGTTTCTGTTTTTAAGGAACAAGGCGAAGGCCAACCTTACAGAGAAGGGAGAAACGTAGTATGTACATGTGTACTGCTCAGAAATTCTTTGGGGATGGAGGGTTGGCGTTGGCCTGGAGAGAGAACAGGCTGGAGCGCCACCCCTCTGCGAGACACGCCCTCTCATCAGGGGTAGGACTTCTGAAATTAGAGCCCAGGAACATCACCGGACTTCCAATGAACATACACGCTCCCCGTCACTTTACATTTGCATTCCAGTGCACACCGCGTTCCGGTCCTCCTAAAATATATGGCAGAGGGAAACTACAGGAGCTGGAGGGTGATGCGCCTTTGCAGAGGACATGCTGCCACTAAATGATCACCCTGCCATCTCTCCCCCCTCTCCTCCCCCAAAATGAATAAACTCCCCCTTATTGAGTCCCTGAGCCAAACAGATGTCGCAGCCAAGATACCACAGGTTCTCAGCAAGAGACATGGCAACGCAGGGCGGACTTTGACAAGAAGAACAGATATGTTGCAAAGAATATAATCAGAGTCACAGAAGCTCGAGACAACACCCTGGATACAGACTCAGAGAGGGTTCATGTCCATTGTCGGGTTCTGGTGGCTCATTTTCAGACTATTGTCACAGGGTGTTGTATCTACAGCGAGAATTACCCGGGCTAAAAAAAACTCCTCCATCAAAGCTCTGCAAAGCAGCAGAGGTAGTAATTACCCAGCTGAGGACAAACAAGCAGATAACCTGATTGTGTATCGATTGCGTTTTTTCTGCAGTGGCTGGATCTAAGTTTGTACCCCCAACAGGACCAGGGGCATAGTGCCGTATGGCGTATAACAGGGGGTGGTTGCATGTCATAAACACATATGTTCATACATGAGGCACACAGAGTATCATTAGTCATTTGCTCACAAATTACAACTTAGAAGTTAATGTGATTGTATTTACTGTGACTCATGCATTTTTGAATTACACAAATGGTTTTTACATGTTGTTAGGTGTTTCCTTTTGTGACTTTCCAAATACATCATATTCAAGGTTATGTCCCCTCTTCAAACTTCAAGCTTTTTCGGCAATAAAGCGAACATGGCACAATACACACCTCTGGGTTTTACTGAATCCTGTGATATGATTCGAAACCCAAAGAAACAAAAACATTGCCCTGACATATCTGCTATCAATATCTACCTCTACTTTTGAGAAAAAAGCTCCCCCTTTTATGTCATGTAATCGATCACCTCATTCTTGTCTCCTTTAAAAGAGGGGGAGATGCGCATTTTTGAATGCAGATGAAATAATACAAGAGCTCAGTCATATGTCTCATTTTAACTTCTGATCAAATGTGGACACAGATTGATTTTGTTTTGTTGCACAGGAAAACCAAAACAACTGTCTCATTAATGGATGAGGTCATATGTTGCAGTCCATGAATAATGCATGAGAAATAAACACCCACAGTGGAAGCGGTGATCAGAAGAACCATGTCACTCTGAGCCATTGTTTTATCCTGTCTCCTACACCTGAGAGGAACTTAGCTTGGCCACATTCATCTGATTACATTCCACGGGGAATACATCCTTGCAAGAACACATAACACTGTTGTTCATCCAACAAAAACATTTTCAAGGTTTCTCTTAATGAGTGAACACTACCGCATTTAATCTGGGTGTCATTTGAAATATGTTTGTCTAAGTGACTTGTTCAAGGAAAAAACCCTCAGGGCCTGATCTAGGGAAAGCCTAACAAATATTAAACAAGTTGATTTTCTTCCAAAATGTTTCTTTACACTATCTTGTTCCTGAAAAGAAAACACTAGGTTTCTGCTATAAAGGAGAAGCACTGAAAGAATTTTCATTCGCAAGAGATAAGCAGTTTGCCACAGATTCTTAAATGCCCATGTTTGGATAAAAAATAATAACTCAGACCAAGTTATAATGTAATAATATAATGAAAATACTCTACGATAAAGAGAGTGAAGGAGAGAGAATATTTCCATTATTTTACATAATCATTTACATGATGCTTTAGCTTACAGTGGTATGCTCTGACAGACAAGCGAGATAAGGCTGTGGGCTTGAATCCAGAGATACTCAATGCATGCCCAACAACTTGACCGGCCCTTATCTTACTCCATTGTCAACACTTCCGTTTGAATATGCATCTTATTAAAGATGGCTCATATTTTCATGGTTCCTGGTTGATTTTTAAGCCAATTGAAGTAAGCTCTTTCGGGAGTATGGAACCACGAGAGCCGTCTCATCTGTGTAGAGGTGGGGAGGTCTGTTGTGTGCACAGCTGTCCCCACAAATGTCCCTTTTTATGTTAATAAAAAGAGAAGATAGTCCGAATTGCTGGAATGTTTTTGTATATGCCTGTCTAATCAGTGATGTGTTGTAATCACTCCATAAACAAGCGTTAGCAGAAACTCTTAATTTTGCAGCACTGAATCGGTACCAGAGAAGAGATTAATTGATAACACAAAGCAGCATGTCTCAGTATGTGTTGCCATGCATTTCAGACTCTCTGGCTAAAAAGAATAAGACTCTGTCACCATAACACTTGATTGATGAAAGTCAGTTTGGTTTGGGCCTCTAGGTGTGCATATATACAGCTCCAGAAAGTATTAAGAGACAACTGTACCTTTTACTTTCCTTTCCACATTTTTTTGAAACAGAAGGGTTACAATTAAGAGACCACTCCAAATTAAACGCCTCTGTTCCTCACTCAAAATCTCATTTTATGACTGTTTTGGAAAGGAAAGAAAAAAGGGCAGTGTGCTCTTAATTTTTTCCTGAGCTTTATTTATATATTTTCATGAACACACGTTTTTGTGTTCCTCAAACTATTCCTGAACCATTTTTCTTTGTAGCAGGGCGCATTATCCTGCTGAAAGAGGTCAGTGCAATCAGGGAATAATGTTGCCTTGAAAGGGTGCACATGGTCTGCAACAATGCTTAGGTAGGTGGTATGTGTTAAAGTAACATTTACATGAATGGCAGGACCCAAGGTTTCCCAGCAGAACTTTGCCCAAAGCATCACACTGCCTCCGCTGGCTTGCCTCCTTTCCATAGTCTATCCTGGTGCCATGTGATCTCAAGGTAAGTGACGCACATGCATCTGGCCTCCAAAAAAAACAGACCACTGCACCTTTCACTTTTTTTTCAAAGAAAAGTATTTTGCCATTCGTCTTGACATTTTGCCATTCGTCTTGGCAAAATGCCTCCAGGTCATGCAGAGTCTTTGGTCGTCTTGCATGAAACATATGTTCGAGATCTCTCTGGAGAGGCTTTTTCTGCTGTAACCACTGGAGGGTCAACTTGGCCTTGTCCTTAGAGTCATTGTCATCCTGGAAAGTCCAAGAGCATCCTGTGCATAGCTTTTGTGCAAAAGAATGGAATTTTTCTGCCAGTAATTTTTCATAACATGCTGCATTCATTTTACCATAATTTTTCACAAGATTCCCCATACATTTAGAGGTGACACACATCCAAAACATAAATGAGCCACCACCGTGTTTCACAGTGGGGATGGTATTATGTTCACTATAGGCCTTGTTGACCCTTCTCCAAACATAGCACTTATGGTTTTGACCAGCGTAAGATTTTCACGATGGCCATGGCAGTCGTCGCCCTTTACTCTGGACATGATGCCCTGCGGCCACCATGGCCTCTGTGCCCCTGCGACAGTCCAAATCTAGCATTTTGATCTTACGTTTGTTTGTAGTTCACAACTGAGAAAAACCACAAGAATGAATCACATGCAGGTATGCAAGCTAGCTAGATAGATAGCTGACTTTAGTACTTAAATGAATCAAACCTATATGATTTGAAGGTGAGTTCATGAGCAACTGGGAAAGTTCTGACCCCGGAGTGGGAGAATACACCTGAAAGTCTTTTGAGAGTTCAGAGAAGTAACTCCACCATGCAGCTCATTTTTGTTCAAATATAGTCGTATTGTGCTCCTTGAAACAAGCACAAATCTTTGTGTAGAGCAGCATGAATTTCTCCTGAGGTTACCTGCGTTTTTTTTCTTTGTATCCCGAACAATTCTTCTTACAATTTTGGCTAAAATCTTTCTTGGTCTACCTGACCTTGTCTTGGTATCAAAAGATCCCAGAATTTTCCACTTCTTAATAAATGATTTAACAGTACTGACTGGCATTTGCAAGGCTTTGGCTATTTTTTCATATCCTATTCCATATTTATAAAGTTCTATTACCTTGTTACGCAGGTCTTTTGTCAGTTCTTTTCTGCTCGCCATGGCTCAGTATCAAGCCTGCTAAGTGCATCCATGTGAGAGTAAACAAACTCATTGACTATTTATACACAGACATTAACTGCAAATTAAAAAGCCACAGGTGTGGGAAATTCACGTTTAATTGCGATTTGTCTGTGTGACACCTTGTGTGTCTGTAACCAAACATTCAAGGGTATGTAAACTGTTGATCAGGGTCATTTGGGTGATTTCTGTTATCATTATAATTAAAAAAGGAGCCAAACTAATATGTGATAAATATGATCACTATCCTTAAATAAAATGTTTTTTTTTGCATGATCAGACATTTTCAATGCCAACATTTTTGAATTTCTGTCAGGATATGCAAACTTATGAGCACAGCTGTATTTGGGGATTTTTACTGGGGGTTGTAACTGTCTTAGTGGTTGTGTTTTGCACTTCTGGGCCACCTTAATGTACAGCATATGTTGTAAATAATAAAAAAGAAGCAAATCAGCTTTAAGCTGAGCTCAACTACAGTTAGTCCTGGCATAAGAAAACAACCTGAGGTATGATAGTAATCTTTCATATAGAATATACACATACAATATTTGTCCCCAAAATGGGACCCTTAACAGAAAAACGTTCTATTCGTTTTACTCAACTTCATAACAAAGATTTGTCATTATTTTACCATACGGGCAAAAACCTAATACATGAGCAAAGCTGAGGCCCAGGCAGTCCATTATTGAGGATGGCATTGAGTGAGGAACAGCTCTAGTCCAGTGCATCCTAATATAGATTTTCCTTCTCTGGATCCCATAATGAATGGGTGTTAATTACCAGTGATGATAAAGAACTATGTGCCATTCTTAAACCAGAAGTCACATGACTTCCAATCATTTAGGTCTTCACAATAAAGTTACATTATCGATCATCCAAAAAGAGTTTAGAAGTTATTGAAAACAATTCAAACATGCCTGATTGCAAGCAATTACAAAACATTTGTTTCACCGTGGCTCACAGCTTAGAAAACGTAATTCGTTTACAATCTAAAATAAAAATCAATACACAAAAAAAAACTGATAACGTGAATAATAAATCTACATATTTTCAAAATGTATTTAATATACAAAACAGAAAGTATTCTACCCCTTTAGTAAATGATTGGTAGAAGCACAATTGCCAACAAATACAACTGTGACTTGTCTGCTTTTGACGTCTGCACATAGCATTTTTGCCCATTCTTTGGGACAGTTTGCAAGATCCATCTAGCTGGATGGAGACCTTTGCTGAAAAGCAATTTTTTAGACATTCCACATATTCTCAATTGGCATTAGGTCTGGGCTCTGACTAGGCCACTCCAAAACATTGATCTTGTTGTTTTTAAGCCACTCCAGTGAGGATTTGGCGGAATGTTTGGGATCATTGTCCGCCTTCAAGATAAATCTTCTCCCAAGTCCCAGGTCTCTTGCAGATGTCAGCAGTTTTTTTCCAGGATTTCTCAGTACATTTTGTATGAAAGTACTTTATTTTCCAGGCCCTGACAGAGAGTAACAATTGACTAAACCAATTACAATTTCACTGGCCTGTCTTGGACTGGGTTTTGGGGGGAAAGTAAGTGACATCTTGGGACTTTTAGAAGGCTCATAGGCATGTTACGAAATGAAAGCAAATAGCTAGCAATTTCTTAATTCATCCTTGCTATTTGAGCTCACTCACTTTGGCAGATTTTAGTAAGGAGAATAAGTTGGCAAATAACGTTCAGTCCTAGAATATTTCCTTTCTACTGGATTTCTTATCTCTTATCATCATCATATGGTAAGTGGTACAATATTGTAAAATACTGTAAAAATAGTATATGATCATTTTTGTTTTGGCGTCAGTGACGCATTTGCATTTTGGATCACTGTTTGCTTTGTGTGCTAAACTTTGGAAAAAGGAAGTTTGGAAAAAGGAAGTTTGGAAAAAGCAAGCATCTTTTGTTGTGTCCATGACAGTTGTAGCTATTGTTGTTGGCAATGGTGTGACATGTTGGATCATGCATTGTGGGTGTTGCTGCGGGTCACATTTCTCTGTGCCAGTAGGCTGCTGGTGTCTTACTGTTCAGTGGTTGTCTAAAGACTTTGTGAGCAGTCGGAACACACACTTGCACACAGAGCAGTCCTTCTGCACCTCTCTGGTCACTCACGGTCCATTCTCCTGCCATGCACATAATCGCTCTTTGCTTGCTGCATAGTCGCTCAATACATTTTTGGTTTACAAACATAATTTAACACCCCATTGGCTTTTGTGATTATGGAGACTACCTTTGCTTATGAAGTTGGCTATCTAAGAAGCACTTAACATTTCGACAGTGTGTTGTAGGCAAGGCCTAAATCTAAAGGGAGAAGAAGTAAACGAAAAATGTTGGCAGAGCATGACCAGAGCTCATGGTTGAGCAGTACTAGAGTGAAATTAGAGCGGAACAGATGGCTGCCACTCAAACACTTTTAAAAGCACTCTGCGCTCTAACCGATTACGCACACCCCTCTTCTCACAAATCTTGCTCAACCACACTAACATACTCTGGCACAGGTCTGTTTCATTCATTTATGATGTCATCAAAAAGCATTGATTCCCTTGATTTTAGAGCTAGATGTGATGTTGGGCACAAAAAGTAAATGAATGATCGATGACATTTATTCTTTATTATTCAGTTTGATACAACGATTTTACTGATACTTGTCTGCCACACAAGGCATACATTCACTAGCTGCAGTTTGCCACTGCGCTTCAGAAAATGTAGAAATAAATAGCGTGTTTAGTCAGGGTAAATAACAAGATTTTGCAAGGCAAGCTTGAGGCCGCACCCTAGAAGAAGTATGTAGTCACTATGAATTGACTTTTATTTATGCAGGGAAACCAAGCTTTGACTGAAATACACCCAGCCTTGATGGCACCACTGTTACTGATCGAAATTCAGGTATAAAATATCATCCATATCAATATGGAAAAGACAAAGTGTGTATGATGTTTCAAACACCAACTTGTTAGTAAAAGAGGGATTGGAGTGGGATCTTAAGAAGGATGCTGTTATTTAAGAGTCATTTATATCTTCCTTTCTCGATGAAAGTTACTGTGAAGAAAATAAATCAGCGGGTTATTCCCAGAGTATTGAGATTGTCAGTCCAGAGAGAGAAAGAGAGCGACACCGACAAGAGAGGCTCATTGCATGTAATACTACCAGAGGGACCAATCTGTATCACTGAGATATTCCTGGTGAAGAAACACTACTAGTCTGATTTCCAGGAATATCTGTACAGTAGGACGCAATCAAAGCAAAATGGTTTACTGGCCTACTGGTTTCTGAGTTATTTGATCTTTGAATATGTGCATTATCTCCCAAGTTTTCATCCTTCGTGGGCAAAATAGTAATAGATAAGCAAGGGACACATGAGTAGTCACTCAAAATGAGTAGCACTACAGATGGGAGTTTAAGTATGACTGGGGTTACAGGTACACGTGTATAGTTTCCCATTTGAGAAGCTGTCAATCTTAATGGATCATCCTCCTGTCACCATTTGACTGGTCAGGCCATATTTCCAGCTTCTTTGGTGCAACCAAAAGATTGAGTGTTGATTGCCTGTCGCCTCCTGTCCTGGAGCACTGGAGTGATTTGGGACAGCAGGCCATTATTCAGTCTTTAGATGTGCTTCTTCTTATCACTACACTGGGTTGAGTAAGGCAGCTGCTCTTGTCAACGCGCCAGCACCGCCGTGTCCTTTGGGGACAGGCTTTGACGAGACCGGCCGCTCCGCACAACAACCTCCTCCTGCAAACACAGACCGATATGCAAACACATTCACGCACAAACACAAAATATCTCTCCTGCCCAAACCCCATCTCTTTCCTTCCATCATTCAAACATTCACAATTTTTTTGGGACTTCGGATAGGAACTTCTGAAGAATATGATAGAGGAGATAACAACTCTGCAGGAATTTTATTAAGAAAATGTTTGTTTTCACATTGAAAATATTACTCCGTGTCTTTGGGAGGGATGGACTGGGGCATATGTGCCGCCAATTCCATTTGGGGGTGGCGCTATCTGTAAAAAAGTAACTAAACACGCATGAATGCATTCTGTTCTCTAACAAGGCCTGTGGACATGCAGTCTAAGGGTAAAGATACACTAGCATGTAGCCGTGCATTATGGAAGTGCCGCTCTAATCCAGTGATAGAAAAAGTCAAGAAGGGATTTGGGCTGTGAGCCGCTGAGCTGTGCACTCCTTGCATGGGAGGCAGTAAACCTTTGGTACAGCATACGTCATAATTATCCAAATCACCAGCTGGAAACACTTCACAATAAGCAGTCACATGGCATTCTGTTGGCGTCTTGCTGGAATGTCGTCCTTGTTGTAACATCAACATTGGATCCCAAATTTCTATCCACCATTTCCAGTCAAACTAATGTTTAATCCCACATTTACATGTACTGTAGATGCTCCTTCAGAGCTTTTTCATTAACAAATGATTATGGAGCGAATGCCAGATTTGTTTGTCCTGCCGTAGGGCTTGTTCGGGATAAAAGGGAAAACATTTCCAGTAATTCTGTTCAAAGTACTGTTGTCCATATTGTGTTTTGGGAAAAATAAAATGGAGAGGGTGAAAGTTGCATTCCAGACTTTACAGAATGTAATAACACCAAGAGACAGGCACATGCACAAACAGACCTAAAGGGGGCTAGAGACCTTTTCCCTTAGACTCAATTTGTGCCCTAATTGCATATTGGTGCCTGCATTCTAGCTGTGTGACACGTGCCATTCACACAGATGGACCCTTGAAAGGTCTGAATTTTGCTCTGCTCAGAGTACCCCAAGTACCCCCTCATGTTAATTTTGTTAGTAAACCCATGGAGGCATGTGTGTTCTTAAGTACCCCCTTTCAATAGGCCAAGTACCTCCTGGGGTCAGGATCCCTGGTTGGAAACCACTGGTCTAGTGGAAACACTTAATTTTGAATGTAAGGAGCACAGTTTCCATCTGTACTGAAGTCCCCAGTTCAATTCCCCCTCCAAAGTTTTGTTTGTGTCTCTGTCACGGGTGCGGGTTGGAACCCAAACGCGGACTGGAAGAGCGAGGGGAAGTAGCAGACAGAGTAATCGTGCTCGGGCAGGCGATCGGTATACAGGCTGGCGACAGAGGTACCGGTAGGTAGCAGGCAGCGTAGTCAGGGTCAGGCAGAAGGTCGGTCTGGTGGGAGTCTGTAGTCACAGAGGACACGACAAACAGCAGTCAAAACAATAGACTCGGATGAACTAAGAGTAAACTTGCGAGATGCTAAAGAGCACATGCGAATATAGACCATGATCCTGCAGAGACGAGTTGTCAGGGTTTCATAGAAATACTGTTGGCAAGGAGGCAAGTGGAATCAGGTGTGTGATCGTTGATTGGGACCAGGTGTGGGAGTGGATGATGGTGAACAGGTGCGGCGATCTCAGCCCAGGGAGGCGATACAATTAAACTGACAAACGTTTCTTACTAAATTTAACTCCACCACAAATCGCGTCTATGAACTATGAACTACATTCTAGATAGGGTATAACAAGCATTGTCCATAGTTCACAATGTATTAATTCATGTTAACATCAAACTAAGGTATGAATATTGTGCATTTTGTTATCTGCAAAATGATTATTGTTTGTGTTAACAGACCACACCTTCTCTATGGATCTAAAAAATATAAAGCACAACAGTCTGAATATAAGTTGTTCTTTTTTGTCCGTAACTGGCAAAAGAATTGTCACAGTGCCATTGGCCTGGTGCATAGAAACACATAAAAGATGCCTAAACAATTAATAAAACAAAATAATATTTCAATAAGTGGATACCCTACATCTGAAATACATCATCTGAAAGACATCAAATCTATTAAGCACTATTACAATTTCAAGAGTCTTCATTTGCCATTTTTTCATGGATACCAAAGTTTGCCTGCTTCATCCAGCAAAACCAAAAAGATGCTCATGTCCCAAAGACTCTAAGTGTAGTTAATGTTTTTATACATTTATTTGCTTGAAGCTGCAACAATTAATTTGAAGCACTGGTGTTGGTGACAATACACCAGAAAAGAGCTGCCAGCAACTCTGGGAACTTGTATTCAGAGTTTAAACAAACCAAACTTATACACTAACTTTTCCCCAGATCTTTCCAGACGAAATCCTGCAACTAATGATGTTCAGTCGCCTGTCAACCTACCACCTAAACCCCATCCCCTCCTCTTTTCAACATAATCTCTGGAGACTTTCTCCCATTTCTCACTTCACTCATCTACTCATCCCTGGCCACTGGCTGTGTCCCCTTTGACTTCAAGATGGACAGAGCTGCTCTCCTATAACACTTGAACCGAACGTCTGGCTTCAAAACACAGGCCGCTCTCTCTTCTGTCCTTCCTTTCCAAAACATGAGTATGCTGTCTCTGAACAACTCTCCCATTATATCGCTCCAGACGATCTCGTTGACCCTAGCTCAGGATTCAAGAGCGGATCACTCAGCCAATACTTTTATCCTCACAGAGGCACTTCCCACTGTCCAAACGGATTCTCTCTCCTCTCTTATCATTCTCCTTGATCCATTCTTTGGCTACCACACTGTTTCATTCAGTGGCTGTTCAATTCGCTAATATGGCCAAAAATATGCACTAAACCAGGGGCAATCAGATCTTACCAAGTCTAGAGCCTACTTTTCAATTCTACCTTATTGTTGATTGCACCCACCTGAGGTCCCAGGTCAAAATATGCCCTTGATTAAAGAGTTGCAATGACAACATTGAGTGGAACTTGCTTCACGGTCTAGATTTGAAAACCAAAGCACCAAACAATGAAATCAACCAATGTTGTTCATACAAGGTTTAAATCTGGTGAAACCGAAATAAGAGTCAGTGAGGTCAATGTGCAGCAGTGGAGGGTAACATTTATTTTATGTTACGTGTAATGCTCTGGCAATTTACCTCTGTACTTCACCTCATTTCATACATTTAGGCTGTGGTTGAAATTTCAACCTGAGAACCACAGTATGATATTTTGTTGTTATTACCACTGCACAATAGAATGGCAGTGGTGTATTAGTTTATACATTTTTACCATTTAGTACGCTGTGAAAATGTGGAATTCAATGAAAGAATAGGAGAATGAGGAGTGAACTATGGGTAAACAATGTATGTTTTTATCATAAGGAAATTAATTCATAGTTATAGAGGTATAGCCCATTGTTTAGGAATATAAAACCAGCCTATTGAACCTAGATACTCAGATTTTATTAGATTTATAGTAATCTCTGTGTGGCTGCATCTTGATTTTCTACCCAGGCATGTAAAAATAAAAGTCATTGATAGAACTTTGGACTGGACAATGCAATCCCAACATAACATTTTTAATCAGTTGTATCAACAATGACTACATTAAGAGTATTTGTTGTAGGTTTGAAGAACATTTGAAGAACATTTTGAGCAGCTATGGCACAGAGAAATATGGCTACAGGAGGAGGCTAAGGAGGACAGCTAAATTGCAATAATCCTCCCTTTTAGGAAGGCGACAATATATTGAGTATAAGGATGATATGTTTTTTTACTGTTGGTTTAAATAGGTGAATGAGATGGAGGGCCTGTAGAGACCATCAACTTAGCGCTTCCAACAGTTTTCCAGGTAGAACTTTGCTCTTGTCTTAGCCCTGGGGAGATGACAAAGACTTTCTGTGTTTCCCTCCCTCTATTTTGACATAGGAAAATAATAAACAAGTCTGGTACAGCCGAATGTCTAGTATCTGGGAAAACTGAGGGATTAGGCTTTAGTCAAGACAGGCCATTCTTCTGTTCTGCTCTGCTTGACAGACACCATACACCCGGAAAATAGGGAGTTGCTTTGTGATGAGCAAACTCACAGAGGTTTGTTTGCAGTGTCTAGGAGGTAGCATTCAATATCCTTTCGTTCTTTCATTCATTCATTCATCATCCTATTTCCAAAATACAGCTCTTTGCAGCTATAGTACATATAAAGATATTTTGAGTGTCAAGAGTAAAAAGTAAAGGAACTTCATAATCATTTCCTGTCCAAATGTTTTTTACACCATCATTAAAATGTGTTTAATTTAAGAGACACACTTACCCAGAATTACATGGATAGCTATTGTTAATGCCTAGCTTAAGGGCACAAAGATTTGTTAATTTTTACCTTGTCTGCTCAGAGATTTGAATCAATGACTCTTGCCCACTATGCATAAAAATATGTCCATCAGGTCACCACATCTTTTCACCACACCGGTTCAAAAAAATCCGATAGGCTGAAATTGCGTGGAGTTATTCTTCCCATTGTATATTTCTGTCTGGCTGACTTAATGTTACTATTAGAAGCATGAGGATAATTTAACACCCTGATGGGTAATTGTTGTGGTTAAACTCTAAACACTGGTCACCAGCATGAAGTTAGCTCTCTGAAGACTTACATTCTTCCCCTTGGTATGATGAGATGCACTTTGCAGTGTGTTTGACTGTCTAAAAATACTGCATTTTCAAAGCCACATGTATTCCTGTGTCCTTGGAAGATGAAGCAGTAGCAGAATTCTTTCCCCATCTGCTTTATGTGCCCTGCTTTAAACACATCTACGAATCCTCCCTGAACCCCAGCCCTCCACAGCAGGCTCACAGCATGGGCCAGTAAACAGTCTATGGCTACCTACCAGTCCTACAGCCTCTCTTCCTCCAAAAGAAGAAGTTTACTCTGTTTTCCACATTATTGAGTTGACATCACTAGTCTGCTGTATTGCTATATCACCGTTACTATTTGATAAACGTGAACAATAATATTGCTTAGTGTGGTAGTTTGCATGATGTTTGCCTAGGTTTCCCCACAAGAGCTACCAATGTTTGTTTTTTCCCAGTTGTCCTTATGTAGCATTGCACGAACAGTGCAACACAGAAAGTGAGATGAGGACACATGCACTCACAATGAGACATTCCCTTGGAAGAATGCAACATTTTATTATGTTTTTAAAGTATTGTAGGGGAGAATTTCTTCCTTCCCTGCACTGAAGAAATTTCATTACGAGTCACAGCCAAGACCTCGGAAGGTTATCAAACAGTGTCCATAAGGCCGCTATGACAGCAAAAGCTCAAATAATGGATCTCTTTGATCTACCAACCGTCAGACACGGCAGCAAATACGCTTGTCGCTAAATCCTATCTAAAATTGAGCCCTGTCCCATCTTACATAAGTCACATTTCAAAGGAATGGACCTGAATAATAGAAGGAATGGAAAATCCCAACGCCTTTGTGTTCTACAGATTTTTTGTGAACCAGAAAGCACTGTTCACTACTCGAATGAATGGACTCGATCCATCCAATATACTGCTTCTTACATCTGTCTGCTAGCCATGGATTTTTTTTTGGCCATTGACAAAGTTGGGATTACATTTTTGAATTTGAGGATTTAGAATTTGCTGTTGTCACTGTTCACGTTTATAAACCAAAGTCAGCTGAAGAACCTGAGATGTTCTTGGGGATCTGGAGGGGGGCTTGGACAACAATCAGAGTGGCTGAAGGTCAGACTTTTTGGGATATTTAATCAGGCAGATGAAAATAATTTAGTGAGGGCATCACTAAATAAACATGTAGGCAATGCTATAATTTTGGTTAACCCAAAACTAAAGACTTGCTTTATTAGTCACAAGCTCAATTAAGTGGGTGCATGTGTTACAAAATAGAATTATAACCAGAACAAAGAGATCCAGCCCCCTCTTTAAAATAGTCCAGCAAGTCAATTTTCTCCTCCCCTTTCTGAAATGCAATAGATAAAAATGACTGCAGATCCATGTTTCTCCAAGGCATTGGACCTAATCCTGTTCATTATCTTGCACAAACCTTTGTTCCATTTCAATTTCTCTTTCTTGAAACCCATCAATATGTGAACCAAAGTCTTTCCCTTCTGACCATCTTCTCGAATGCGTTTCAAGGAAAGAAGCCATGTGAAATAAACAATTCTGTCTTTTACCCAAAATCTTTCCAAGGTATGTCTTTTATAAACCTATTTTATTATTTGTATGTTGCCAGCTGTAGGAATGTTCCCAGACATTCTTGGTGCATTCCTATGCCCAGGCAGGAGTTGCAGACAGACGACAGAGCTTTGAACACCTATATAACCCTGAACACACCCATTCCTCACTTATCTGTATCACACCAACGCACCCAACAGAAACAGCTGGTACCCTCCGGAATATTCCAGAAACCCAGCCCCCACACGCCTGTTTCCCCTTGGGACCTCATCAGAGGAGGCATTTAAAGGCTCCCAGGGAGCAGTTTGGGGTGGAGGTCAGTAGCAGAAAATGAGATGAAAAAGACAAGGCTGCAGGACAGAATAGAAAGATGGCCAGGAGATGGAATGTGCTGGAGCAGCTGCCAAAGCTGCAGTTCCCAGCATCCTGCCCTCCCAAATCACCACCGGGAGGCCGCCCCAGAGACGAAGCCGCCTCCCCATAAAATGGGCCTCGTCAAATAAGTTGGATTTTTCCCTCACCTGCTCACCCAGCTCTTTCACTTAATAAAATGCCCCAGCAAGGAACTGAACACACAACATTTCCGTTTTCTTTGTGTCTCCCCCTTTACAGGCCACACGTATGATAGCGATTAGACAGTTGACAAAACCGATCAATCACACACAATTTCTGGTTAATGCGTGCAATGTCTAAGGAAGGATCAGTTACATATGATTTAATCCTTCGCACTGTACATATTTCAATGGGGTGAGACATGAGGAACAGTCACATAGTAGGTGACGTAATAAGACCCTTCAAGGCATTTTATAAATTGAAGTGTTAAAGGGATGTACCATCCCTGTGTTGGAGGTAGCCTCGTCTCTGGGACGGATCCCCGGTGGTGGTTTGGGGGGTATGGGCTCAGCCGGTCATTATCTATGCAACCTCTCCAACCTTCTTCCTTGGATTGTCTTTTCCCTACGATGTTTGCCTCCCATGTCGCTGAAGCGGTGTTGCTG
This sequence comes from Esox niger, assembly GCA_016801105.1. Taxonomy (NCBI): domain Eukaryota; kingdom Metazoa; phylum Chordata; class Actinopteri; order Esociformes; family Esocidae; genus Esox; species Esox niger. The sequence continues at coordinate 29,377 of JACXGJ010001140.1, read as the reverse complement.
ATAGTTATGGTACAATTGAGACTAGAGCTCTGATGCACTGTTACATTTTCAAAGCGCTCACGATTTGAGACAATTGTACCACAGCTCATTCCAAATACAGACTTCCACTGGACACCTGGACTAATTAATGCAACAAAGTGTCTGGTGCTAAAGCAGTAACAGGTAGCAAAAAATAATCAAAACCTGATTAGTGTTTCAAATGCAATCTTTAATTTGAAACACTAGTTATTGTGTTGATGCAATTTGTTTGATTTAGTGCATCCTATAACACTGTATCTATGTTCATAAATAACTTAAAGTTATCGTTCAACTGTCTTTCTAAGCATGAGCTTACTTAAGGAGAGCAAGGTCAAGCTAGAGTGAGAGCAGCATCAGACGGTTATATTGCTCTCCATTGACTCAAACTCTTAATGGAACTATGGGAGATAATAATTATATATATATATGTATTATGTGAAATATGAATGTTGTGGTACATGCCATATGTATGTTCTGTGGTAAATGTCTGTTACAGGTTTTCTAACATATTCGAAGATGCCTTGTGGACTAACTGTGCTCTGCTTTTTAATGCAAGTCTCAAAGGTTTCACAATTCTTTGGTTCCCCACCAATAGTTACTGCAGCTTCCTCTTTTCCGTGTCTGTCACTTGTCCTACCCCACTGTCTTTGACTAATGCAGCTTTTTTCAAACTTTATTAAGAAAAAAACATGTATGTTTATATTCATTGATACCTCCAGGACAGTATATATGGTGTGTTGATAACTGATTGAACAACCTGAACAAATCCATACCTTTTCTCTGTTAATCTGTTAGACATGTTGGATATAGCGATGGGCTGTTAACCAGAGTGGCTACTCTGCCCAGTACATGTTACCCTCCTTCCTGCTGTCTCATCTTCAGTCAGAACATAGGAAGCTTCCATTAACCCGGAGAAACCTATGAAAAACTCCTCAAGACCCTTACCAGGGCTACATCAAAAAATGCCCCTTCATTTTCGAATGAAACAAGACATTAATGAGTGCATTAGGATACGATAACATCTCATGCATTTCTTATACTTCCCTTACAAACATCTAAACCATGTCATTTGGCCTATTCCTATTCCTCATCTCTTTAATTTCCTGTGGGTCCGTTTTGGGGAAACAGTTAAGATGTACTGTGATCACTAATTGATACAGAGTTGATACAGAGAGATTCAGGAGACAGAGGCATTGGCAGAGTCTGAGCTGAGGAGGATAATCCCTGGCTGCATCTCAGTAACCAGTTCACCTTGAAGCACAGTAAAGGTGACCCCGTCATAATGAAATGAAAATGGGAAATAGAATGGAAAGCTGACTCTCCAAAGTTAGATCGACCATAAACTGCATTTTAAAGAGTTCATTTTTAGAGACAGCTGGGACATATTTGCAGAAAGCAGTGGCTCGGCAGCAATTGTTTTGTAGATATTGTAATGTGCACAAATATTAATTATAAATATATAAAAAACATGGTTCCAAAGTTAGCATACATTACAATCAGACTGGATAAACCATTTATGTTTTAGAGAAAGAGAAATACGATAATAAATGCCATTCCAGTGCTTATCCAACTGACATCCCCCTGGGTTTGGTGCAACAAGCACTTTTCAAAAGGACCTTGGAATGATTTTGACCACATATGGTTAATTAGGGGCACTGAGGCTAAGAACAGATGGTAAAATCTCATGAAATGTAGTTCCATTTCGCCAAAGATTGTTCCACGCAATATTCATAAATTTGGCCCAAGTTGTTTGAGTGCTGGTCATGGCATACCGACAATAGGGACCAGCAGAGGGCAGCGCTAAACTGGAGTTGCGCTGCCCAGAGTGGGTAGATGTCAGACAGGGCTACCTTGTCTTGTCACACTCTAGTGACTCCTTGTGGTTGATCGGTGCCTGCGCTCCACGGAGGTTGTTGGCCAAGGAAATAATGCCCTGACCTACAGGACATTAAATGACATATGAAGATGCTAATGATATGAGGAAGACTACGATGGAGCACGTCAACTGTCAATTGTTGCCACCACCTCCATTGTTGGACAGCTCATCATTTAATTAACATCGGGGTCACAGACCACTAGCTAGATGAAGGAACTCTGGAGAGGTTTGCTGCCCTTGCAAGAGATGCTTAAGTAAATACATAGCTTATCATCATGCTATTAATGCCTAGAGACAATATAATAGGCTATCATTTGTTTTCATGTTGAGCAAGCCAGGTTGTTGGTAAGATTATCCAAATGAGATACCAGTGTAACTCTATTCTCTTTTTAATGGAATTTACATACACTAATTATCAAGTCAGCATGGCATGGTGATGCAGTGATTAGCACTCTCGCCTTACAGCAAAAAGGTCACGGGTTCAATCCCCCGGTTGGCCCGGCCTTTCTGTGTGAGGTTTGCATGCTGTCTGCATGGGTTCTCTCCAGGTGCTCCGGCTTCCTCCCGCCGTCCATAGGACATGCAGACTAGGTTAAGTGGTGACCCTGCATTTTCCTTAGGTGTGGATGTGAGTGTGACTGGTTGTTGGTCTATGTGTGGCCCTGCGATGGGCTGGCAGCCTGTCCTGGGTGTACCTTACCTTTCAGGGCTCCTGCAACCCTGTAGGCAGGATAAGCGGTTGATGAGGAATGATGATGATGAATAATTATAAAGTCACTCACTTCGAGTACTTTTCTAATACTTTTTTAAACCCTAATCCACCCATGCTTGAACTTTATTTAGAAAATTCTTGTCCATAATGAAGTGTGAATTTATTGCATTGACTGGGAGTGAAGATTAGCGTCATAGTACTGATGCTCTGCGAAATGCTTCACAGATATAATCCTGTGATTTATTGCATTTAAAATGGGGACGATTAGCATCACAATATTGATGCATTGGGAAATATGTCACAGACAAAAGATCACTATTGCCTGCCTTTTCTTCCGATCACCCATCTCCCTGTCTTTCTCTTCCCTCATAATCCTCCAGAGAATAAATTGATGAATACAGTCTGCCTGTCTGTTGACTCCCTCCACCGATAGGATATTGAAATGTACGACACATTTCATTCTCGGCAAAAAAAGTTGGTGATAAAGCAAATAGACAGAAATGTGGGCAGTTAGGCAAATGGACAGCCACATACTCAGACAGAAGGACAGACAGAAAAAAGGAGAGCAGAGAGAGAAACAGACAAAAAGGTGGACAGAAAAGCTTACTGTACATAGACAAATAGAAGGTGTTAAGACTTCAACAGACAAACAGGATGACTGATAGCCAGACACAAACATATACAGTGGTCTCCGTACATATTGAGTCAGTGAAGCATTTTTAATATCCTCCAAAAGTTTAAACATCGGATTTCAGCTTTTATTTTAATGTATTTGAATACAAATGTAGTGGTTTCCCTTTTCAGAAATGTGCTTGGCTACTCCATTAAATATGTAGGGCTGGTGTACATGGTATAATATTTTACAGTAATCTAACTGAAGCACCAGTTCCAATGCTTAGCAAACTTGTTCTTCTTTGGCCACCACACCAATAATAACAGTTTAATGTTAAAATGATAATGCATGAGCAGAAAATATCTCCATACCTACTGTCAAATCTGATGATGGATCTTTGATACCAAGGCTGATTTGGCTTGCACTGGTCCTTAAGCATGAGATTCATTCCAATTTGTTCTCCTGAAAAAAATTATAGGAAAAGGCTCTATACTGTTATCCAAGCAATAAGGTGCACAAAGTGCTGAAAAAAAGTTGCCATTAATATTGACACTTAGATTTGACAGAAATGTATTCACAATTCGGAATTTGTGCAATTTTGTTAGATTTCCTTGAATTATTGATGAAGTACAATATACTGTACCCCCCCACTGTTATTGGCACCCTTGGTAAAGATGAGCAAAAAAAGGCTTTGACGGACAAATGTTCTATCTCTCATACCTGTGTTATAACTGTATCCTCCATTAGACAGGTTCATTAATGCTGATTTATTGTTCTAACAGCTGACACTATTTTCAAGCATGTTGCAGTTTTTATAGCCATTGCCTAATTTATGAAGATGAACAACCTTGTGTCATCATTTTTTACCAGTATTTTACCAGGTGAGTATGCTAAGAGCACAGTCTTTTTTACAGCAAAAACCTGGGAACAATTGGGCTTTACTCTCTTGCTCAGCAACAGAACCATTTTTTTCACCTTGTCAGCTTAGGGATTAGACCTCTCTTGCCCACTACTGTAGGCTCTGCTGCCACCCCAAAATGTCAATAAATTTTTTTGTTCTCTGAGCTTCCCCTTGCTGATAAATGACTAAAGGAGTCTGGTGTCTGTCACCTCATATTTGTAACATACTGGTTTCATGAGATTTCCAATCATTGTAATCCTCCTTTTTTCTAGAATATTTTATTTGATTGTAAGGGCAAGCTAACGCTAGAAAACTACTTGTTGATGCATGACAACCTACAGTATACTGTTCTTTACCAGAGGTGCAAATAACATAAGAAGAGAGTGTTTTCCATTTATTGGAAAACTGAAATATACAGCTCTGGAAAATATTCAGAGACCACTGCCCCTTTTTCTTTCCTTCCCAAAAATGTTTAAAAGGAAATTTTTGAGTGAGAAACAAAAGTGTTCAATTTGCAGTGGTCTTTTAATTTTAACCCATCTGTTCCTTCCTCAAAACCTTCCTTTTCAACTTTTTTGCAAAGGACAGAACCTGGTGCAGTTGTCTCTACATTTTTTTCTGAGCTGTAGCAAATTATTTATATTATTTGAAATAAAAGACATGCAAAACAAATTGGGTTAATCTACTGTATTTGAATACTAATTATTACATATAGTACCTTTCAAAGACATAAATGTTTTAAATATTTATTAGATATTCCTATAAATGTAATACATTTTGTCCTTCTGGTCTCTTTCACGCATCCCCAAAGTGCCTGTCATTCGTTAAGAGTAGTTAGGAAAGAGGCAGAATGGCAAAATATACCAGATTGACCTACCCTAGATACAAAAAAACTGGTACAGCATGTCTTTGTGTGATTTAATACTTCTTTGAATATTTGATGAGGATGTTCACATCAACCATCTGTATAAAATGGATAACTGCGAAGCTATGCTAGTATTGTGAATATGCATACTGTCTGGAAAATTCAATGTTGCCAGGATGTCACGTTCATCCCATTTCTGTCATTACACTAAGAATTACAAACATTTGATATAATCAAATAAGCCCCACCCATCAAAATTACAATTGAAATGAGCCAAGGACTGAATTGGATGCTGTCAACTTATAGGTTGCTTGGGCAGATTTTGATGTGATGCAATTCCATGATAAATATATATGTGCATCAATGCAAAAGTATGAATGTTCTTTAACAATGAAACACATGTTGTTACATTAGGAAAACCAAAAACTATCATTCAGGCAAGCGTTGATGGCAGTGCAGCCCTGCCATCTCAAAATGTCAGCCCTAACTTTTGTGCTTTAAATAATGTCTTAAACCAATGTAAAGCCGTGTCGCCATTAGCAACTGTTTAACTCATTTTCTAATGCACCCTTGAATGATTTAGCAATGGCATTTGTGCCGTCTGTCCATCTTAGTCTTTGCCCCCCCTTTTTCTCTGTCTGTCTATCACTGCCTGTGACTGGCACAACAGGACAAGGCCCCGGCTTGCGGTTTCATTCGAGCAGCTTGTGTGCATCGAAGAGCCCTTGTTGATGACAATCTGAACAGTTGTGGGACCAGATGGTTGCCAATTCAAAGGCAACAAGAACAATAGAATATGGGCACAAGAAAATGCATGAGTGTCGCCGATGACTTTGGGACTATCACGTTTTCAAGAACACAGGATCAAATATACAATTGTTACAATCAATGGAACAGGCAGGAAATAATGTGTCAGACCCATGAGTCATCTTGTATACTCAGTACAGGGTAGGAGAATACCATAATACATTTTAGAAGAGGGAAAATACACTTTTTAAACAATAATTATTTTTGAATGACCAGTGTTGATCATGTCCATATGGTCCTACGTGTCTGTCTGTAGTCATTACAAGCCAAAGTCTGTTTGCTTTGTTCCATTAACCCATAAGTGACTACAACAGATCTCACTGGTAAACACCACGGCCCCTTTTACCACAACATACCAACAAACAATAACACACACATTTAGCCGACAAAATTACAGTTTCCATTGACAATTTTCTTTTGACATCCTAATTTTATACCTTTTTGGGTACTTGTCAAAAACATATACATTCACACAAACTTACCGGTAGCAACATCTCTCAGATGGGCTTTAACCACATCCCTAGAAATATTGCAATACAAGTAATATTTTGTTTCAATTTGAATAAAGTTTGTAGTCAGTAAATAAATGAAATTCCTTTTTGAATGGTTTAGTGTTTTTATGTAAATGTAAATTATTTTAGATTATGAGGAGCATACTCAATAGTTTGGATACAATATAGAGTATAGTATACAGTATATTAGCTAGTTAATGCTGGGTCCACTTAATTTTAGCTGGCTTATGTTAACATCGCTAACTATTCTTGACTGACAATGCTTGGCGACATAGTTAGTATTTAATATTAGCCTACTTTATCCATGTATTTTCAAGCTCCTGTTGGGTAATTTAGACAAATGAATAATTAGCCTGTTTACACTCATGAACCCCTGTTCAACTTTTGGTCATCAATACGACTGTGGCATCTATAGAATATTTATTAGAATGGCAACAAGGCTAACAAGTGACGGAGGTGCAATGTATTTAGAGTATGAGCTATTCTGCTATGCATGGGTATATATATATATGTATATATGTGTATATGTCAACATTAAGAGCATATGTTTAAGAACATCAAAAAGTATGTCAATACTCAAAGGTTTTACATGTTTCATTCCATATTTATTTAATCGCTCATCATCCACCTGGTCTCTCTAGGATTTTGGTCGAAACAAAAGAGACTGAATGTATGCTGACAGGTCGACACCCAGTCTGTTCTTTTCCTGATTCTTGATTCCTTGGTAATATTTATTTATATGACAAATTAGTATCCATTGCCTGCAGCCTCAACCAGTGTTGGGGAAGATACTTAGAAAATATACTTTATCAAACTAACAATTTGCTTCACAATGAAAGACATTAATGGTCAAAAATTCGATTTTCCTGATATTATCTAAACTCTTTGAGGTATAAGTAACACTCTGAAATGGGAACATAATGATATTTTCCGCTTTGTTTAAAAGTTGTTTGAAAGAAATGCACTGATTCCATGAGATTTGGGAGCCCCTGGGTTTAGGACGTGGCAGTCATGTTCTCACCTCCCATGGTGATCGAAACAGAGGGAGGTTCTCGGCCTGCTCCATTTGGGTCAACCATCATCGCTAGGAGCTTGATGGTCACATAAATGAATTGTTTCCAATAATTAGAAAGAACTCCCGGCTGCACAATGTTAGTAATGTTGTTGTTCAGATCCAACTGCAAGCAGCCTGTGAAATCAAAAGTCAGAAAAGCTCAGATCAACTACAAGCTGCTTATCTTGACCATACAGGAGTCAGGTAAACAACAGGCTGTGATCTCTGGTCCGTTTTCCTCACCATAGCAGGACTGTGACTGCTTTAGCTGTTTAGCTGCCTGTGGTCTCAGCATCTGTGTCTAAAAGAACATTGCAGCTCTATTGGCATTTTGTTGGTGGACAATTTTCACTTATTTTGGAGAAGACCCAAGCTGTTCACACTCAACGGGATTCATCCAAATCAAAATGGATCTAAACTACTTTCATCCAACATTTGCTTGAAAATCGGAGCTCAATAGTGACATGATGCAGTTAAACGCAGTAGGCCATTTAAGGTAAAGTACAATATCCCTTTCAGCTATGATAATGTACAATATATGGCCAAAAGTATTTGGACACCCGACCATCTACATATACATATGTGACCTGGTTGAACTGTTCCGGAGTCCTGCGGCAATGTGCTTTACACCATTCCTGCCACACTTGGCAATGTGCATGTTCATGTGAGGCTTGGCTAAAGCTGCTCAGCCATGGAAATCCATTTTGTGACGCTCCCAATTAACAATTCTTGCGCTGAAGTTTCTTACTCTGTGGTGACGCAACAGATGATTGGGCGATTTTTACCCGCTATGCTTTCAGCACTTGGCTGGCCCGCTCTGTGAGCTTGCGTGGTTTATCACTTTCTGTCTGGGCTGTTGTTTCTCCTAGATGCTTCCACTTCACAATTATATCACTAACAGTTTACTCGGGCAGATCTAGTAGGGCAGAAATTATATGAACTGTCATGTGGCGAAGGTGGCTTTCTATGATAATGCCACTGAGGTCTTCAGTATGACCCACTGTACTGCCAATGATTGTCTTTGGAGATTTCATGGCTATGTGCTGAATTTTAAGCACCTGTGAGCAATGGGTGTGCCAGAAACACCTGAACTTAATAGTGAATTTCAACCATGCTGTTTAGCAAACCATGTTAGCCTTCTTAAATAATGTTTGGCAGACAAACAGACAAACTGCCAAATGGGTGTCTGTTGCAACTGCTTGCAATGACATTAGAAACAAGAAAGAACAACTAGGCAAGACTAGATCAGCCAGACGGTGAGTAGAAGTGATTTTGGTGAACAAGGAATGGGGTTTGAAAAGTAGCTACTCATGGGCCAATGCCAGCATTGTTGTGAGAAGTGGCCAATACTCTGTTCCTGTGCAAATTGAAAAGTAAGCCTATGGAACACCATTTGCGTATCAAAAATGTACATTTAACACGTTCAATTTGATTATTTTTTACTTCAGATGGCTACCTAACTGCTTTAAATGAAAACAATGACGATCAATTTCAATTTTCATGTAAATATATTCACCTGTTCTGTTAACAGTTAAACTTAAGAATAGACAGAAGAGGAACATAAACGAAAAGACTACTTGTTTGCATTCAACTCAAAGAATATTGGTGTTGGGAAAAATATGTATAGCCTGATACTGGTTTGTCTATGTTTGGCTAATCGTTTGTAGTTTATTCTCAACTAATTCTAATTTGTTCTGTCTCAGGCCAGATTTAATACCCAAGTTCCTGTGTGAGAGACTGCATCTCTAACCACTAAGCTGTATAACAATGGGTAGTCAGTCGGTCAGTCAGTCAGTCAGTGAGTCACTCAGTCACTCACAGACATTTGGCTCTGCTTACGCATGCAGGCAAGAACACTGTGCTGTTTGTCACTTGCAAGTGTAGGATGTATTTTTTTCTTTGTCATATTGATATGGTGATATTTGATATAGGAATGCCCCAGGATCTTCCACAAACAAGGAACACTATCATGGTATTTTTCGATGGATTTGTAAAACAATACCGCATCATACTTTTCGGTCTGATATGGTCATACTTTACTGTAAGGCAACAGGCACACTGCTATATTTTATCTGTAAGGCTTTGTTATGACAGCTGTCAATGCATAAATTCACTTTTTTCACATTACAGAGTCAAAGCGATTACTATATAAAATCTCAAAACTGTATTATAAATTGTATGTACACAAACTGTTTCCTAGAAAGCGTGCTTTTAGCTTGGCTCCATTATCATACTACAACACCTTGCAGAAGGACCTGGAGTTCCGATTGTTGATTTTGAATCACAGATTGGAGTGTTGCTGAACAGAAATAACGGAAAACTCTCATATTAGCTTTTGCAATTGCAGCTCTTATTGTGTTTTTATGTTGTTTTGTATGGTGTTTTACTATGTGCAATATCTTCTTTAAAAAAAATATATACAAACCTTTTCTGTTTCCAGAAAAGTTGGGGAACTGTCTAAAATGAAAATCAATACCGAATGCATTGATGTGCAAATCATTTACCCCTACATTTAATTGAAAATAGTACGAAGACAACATTTTAAATGTTAAAACTGAAAATGTTTATTGATTTGGTGAATTTGATGCCAGCAACATGTTTCAAAAAAGTTTACCACTGTATTGTATCACCTCTTCTTTTAACAATACTCTGTAAGCATTTGGAAACTGAGGAGACCAATTGCTGTATTTTTAAAAGTAAACTCTTTTCACATTCTTTCTTAATATTGGATTACAGCTGCTCAACTGTTTTGGGTCTCCTTTGTCATATTATTCATTTCATAATGCGCCAAATGTTTTTAATCGTTGACAGATCTGGACTGCAGGTAGGCCAGTTTAGCACCCGGAATCTTTTATTATGGAACCAAGCTGTTGTAATAGGGGCAGAATTTGGTTTGGGATTGTCTTGATGAAATAAGCAAGGCCTTCCGTGAAAAAGACGTCATCTGGATGGCAGCATATGTTACTCCAAAACCTGTATATATTGTTCAGCATTAATGTTGCCTTTGGCATCCAATTTTCCCCAAAATAATTTCAAATATTTATTAAACACTTGATATGATGTCTTTTCTTTAATTTCTATTGAATATAAATGATTTTCACATCAATGCATTCAGTCTTTTTAACATTGTCCCTGTTATGTCCTGGCTGGGGGCCTCTAGGCATCTCTACGCACCTGGGGGCCACAGTCAGGGACTGATTGTGGGGATGCCTCTAGGCATCTCGGTGAAATTATTTTCATTTCTTCCCAGTCAGAGGCAGCTTCATCTTGTTGTCTCTGATTGGGGACCCTATTTAAGTTGCTGCTGTTTTTCTGTAGTTCATCGTGGTTTCTGTTTGAGTTGAGAAGAAGAGCATTTAAAAGATGTGTGCCTTTGACTCTGTGCCTTTTCACTCTTCATGACTGTGACAGTATAAACTTTTTTGTTTTCAGTATCAACTGTAGTTTGTTTACATACTGATGAATCAAAACATTAAGACCACTCAGTGGTGAAGTGAATTATATTGATCTTCTCCTAAGACAGGTACATGTCAAGGTCTGGCTAAATTAGATGGTTAGTGAACAATCAGTTCTTGTAGTCAAAGTGTTGGAGGCAAGAGAAATGGGCAGGGGTAAAGCAATTTTGTCAAGGGTCAAATTGTTATGGCCGGACGACTGGGTCACTGCATCCGTGAAACGGCATTGGGGTCCCGGACAGCTGTGGTGAATGCCTACCAACAGTGGTCCAAAGAGAGACAAACCGGCAACAGGGTGTTGGGCCCCCAAGGTTCATTGATGAACGAGGGCAACAAAGGCAATCCTGTCTAGTCCAAACTGACAGGTCTACTGTGGCACATTAATGATTATTACTGGAGGAACCTGTCAGGACACACAGTGCATCGCACCCTGCTGCGTGTGGCGCTGCATGGACCCAGATCGGTGAGAGATGCCATGATGAGCCCTGTCCACCATAAAGTGCCTGCAATTCACTGTGTGAAGATGACAAGCCGATGAACGGATTGTAATTCCATTGCATTTTGTATTTTTATTTTCTTTATGAAGCACATTGAATTCCTTCTATGTATGAATTGTGCTTTATAAATAAACATGCTTGCTGGCTTGATGCTCTAGACAATGTTCTGCTGGGAAACCCTGGAACCCGGCATTCATGTGGACTTCGATTTAACACGTGCCACCTACCTAAACATTGTTGCAGACTAGGTACACCACTTCAATGCAATGGCATTCCCTGTTGGCAGTATTAATTAATTCTAGACAGAGTTGCAAAGAAAAAGACATCTCAGTAACAAAAAAAAAGAAGGGCAAGATGGGCAAAAGAACTGGACAGAGGAACTTTGGAGTCACCTCTTCACTGTTGACTGTTGAGAGTGGTTTTTTGTGGGTACTATTTAATGAAGCTACCAGTTGAGGACCTGTGAACTTGGAGGGCAGGTGTAACAATGAGTGTTGCTGCAGAGAGGACAATGGGCTGCAGTTTGTCCTTGGAATGGGCATTGGCAGACACAAACTGGGTGGTAATGGATGCGGTAAAGGAATAACCAAAGCCGTGTTGACTGACTGCTACAAAATGATATTACAGTGAGATAAAGTTCATATTAAAATGTAATACAGAATGATAGGACACATTGTAAAAAATGCACATTAAGATAGATGCTCCAACTCTATCTTAACTAGGTTAATTGTATTGCATTGTGGCATATTTTCCTAATTTAGCATGGCATATTTGGCCTTGGGCTTGCCATTATGGAAATGTCAAAGGCTTTCTTATTACAAACTGAATGTGAAGTACAAAATCTTTCCATGTTCTCTAAAGGAAAAACATCATAGCCACTGCCCAGGCACTCTGTATCTGTTCTCACAAACCACTGCAGGAAGATAAATGGAGCTCGCTGAGGGAAAATGGATACTGTGCCATCCATTCACAGAGCATCGGAAGACTGGTCACAGCAGAATGTAAACAGTGCTACACAGGAAAATCTGCTTCAGTCTGCTTGAATGGATGCGAGTGAGTAAGGGAGGCTTAGTATCATAGTGACAATGTCCATTTGTGAAAATCTAATACAATTTTGTAATACTTCAGTATGTTCCTCTTTTCAGTCATTTAGCTTAATAGGTCATTAGAAATGTTTATGGACCTCTTGTTAACTGTTGAAATTGTTGCTAGTTGTATCTGCATAATTCAGGCATTGATTTATTTTAATTGTTTGTATGGAGGAAGGCGGTTTTGTGTCATCAATGATGTGAGGCCCATTGATTAGCTTAGCAACGGCCACTAAGGGTAAAAAAGGGAAAGCAAGGATGTCTAAACTTGTTTTTCACCATTTAAAACACTGCATAATATGTGCCTAACTATTTGCATATTTCTTAAACAGCTGATTTGATTCTTTGATCCTTACAAATAAGTCAATCCCTCTGTGAGGTACTTAATAATTTAGGGGGTTGTTATGAATCAACTTTGGAGAGTAACCCTTATTTCAAATAAGTGAAATCAAAATTAGCCTCTGAATAAACTGTATCTAAGTCTTCCATAGCAACCGGACAACCATGCAGAACCAATGAGGTTCTTACAATCACTTTTTGGCACATGTGGGTGGCTTTAGAAAGAATAGTCCATCACAAAGGTAGGAGGACAATGGTAAAAAACTGTGGCTAAAAGCAAATGAAGCTTTGATGAAGGGGAGTGTGTGAGTACCCTAGTTACCTTGGGTCATCCTTGAAAGACTGCAGTTGGAAATTCTCCGCCCACCCAGCAGATTTTCTCTCTGCTTAACTCCCACTTGCTTAACTCCCTCTCTCTAACACACACACAGCCGATACACACAAACACCAGTACATTGCCAATATACTGTACCATAGCCTTTCTGGCCTTATTGTTTGAATATGAAACACCCCCTCAGGGCTTATTGTTTAATTAAGCCATATAGTCTGACCTTCAGATCACTAGAACCAACTTCCCCACTTCGACATTCATGCATGCCTTCCCACCTGATCTATTAAGGATAGTTCCTTACTGTTGACAATCTAGCTGGTGAGAATGAGTTTTGACCCCTGTGACACTAATGCATTCTTACTGTGTCTCTTGCAGAAGACTTAACGGACACTATGTTTGGAAGTAGTCAAGCAGCGGATCGGAGCAATACATCATGGCCCTTTGGCTGTCCTGTAGATAACACAGCTCATCCACAGCCATTATCTGCTGGATCAGATTGGCCATCAGATGCTTGCAGGGCCTCATAAATCTACAGGCACCATGATCCCTCTGGTATCTACCATGGTAATGACTGAGTGCAACACACAACAGAGTTGGCCTGTTTTTCTTTTTTTCATAAAGTCTTTGAAGATAGCAGAACTGGAATAGGTAGTATCTCATCTGAAATAATGTCTAGTCTTTCTACATTGGCCCTGGGATTGATATTGAATAACAACCTCATAAACAAGACTCAGCTTTCTACTCCTAGTGCACGTAGGCTTGGTGTACTGTCCAGGGCCCTGTAAATGTTTAATATACAGTACGCGCAGCGATAGCGTAAACAGTTGAATGACTGTCACAGCATGCCCTGCAGTGAAACTACTCCATTAATCCATTACCGTCACCCCTTTTACCAACTTCTCCTACATCAGCTTACAATACCGTCATGTTATGAATAAAAATCTAGCCCCCATACTCCTACACCTCCTAAAACTGGATTGGGAGTCATTCTAGCACACTCTTGCTATGCCTCCTCTTTTTCAGCATTGCATGGTTCAGTGGATGCAGTAATAGTTGATAAATGATTTATTTTGCTCTGTGTTTACTATAGTTGCTCTCCTTGGCCTGGGCTGTTTCATCTTATAACACTGTGTGATTTATGTGGGAGCTTTCAATTCCCTTACATTGAGCTTCTCTAATGTTTAGCTGCATAGGTCAGAAAAAAAAAAGATTTGGTGCTTATACAATATTATTGAATAAACTTTGCTGGTGTTATTAGAATAAAACAGCATCAAATTGTTTGTGTATTTTCACTGGGTGGAAGCTGTATTGCTGCATTGCAGAGAGCAACCAACGCTATGTTTGGACAAACCCTTACATTTTTATATTTATTCATTTATTTCGGAATAATTAATGAAACACAATACATATAAGAAACATTCAGTCACTACAGATTTTATAGATCACTTAATGAAACTGGGTTCCATTCTAACATAATGAGCATCATTTTGGGGGGCAGAACAGTAATTTTTCATTGCTTTCACACAAAATGCAAATGCAAAGCACAGCTTCACAATTTTTTTATCTCAATCTAAATTAAAACATTTGGCAATAAAAACTACTCTCTTGAATGTGAACCTATTCGCCACATATACAAAACATATTAGCTCAATTGTTTAATCAGGAATCAGGCCATATTCATGCACACATTTCTAGAATGGACTAAGCAAGGTGAAGAAAGGAAGGGTTCAGATGTGTGATGGTGGAGTAGCTCAAAAGGGAATAGAAGGACTATAATTTTAGTTGAAATTTGTGCCACAATTATTGACTGTGATGTCAATCATGGCCATTCCAAGAATTAAGGGTGGACATCAGGTCCACCTCAATGTAGATCTGTGCCAACAATATTTTCAAGAGTTACAATGTCACACCACAATGTCACACCACAATGTCACACCACACTCATAACATATCCAGTAAAATATAAGTGTGAAAAACCTGATTGAAATTGCTTTTGTTTTTAGCCAGACCGCTTTTCCACCATTAATGTGACCTATAACATGAACAATTCAATTGAAAAACAAACTAAAATCTTTGAGGGTGAAAAATAAAAAACTCACCTTAACCTGGATGTATTAGTTTGCACACCCTTAAACTAATACTTGTTGATTTTATTACAGCACTCAGTCTTTTTGGGTAGAAATAAATTAGCATGGCACATATTGACATGGTAATATTTGCCCACTCTTCTTTGCAAAAGCACTCCAAATCTGTCAGATTGCGAGGAAATCTCCTGTGCACAGCCCTCATCAGATCATCCCATAGATTATCAATTGGAATCAGGTCTGGGCTCTAGCTGGTCCATTCTAAAATGTTAATCTGCTTCTGGTGAAGCCATGCTTTTGTGGATTGGGATGTGTGCTTTGTGTTGTTGTTGTGCTGAAAGATGAAATTCCTCTTCATCTTCAGCTTTCTAACGGACACCTGAAGGTTTTGTGCCAAAATTGCCTGGTATTTGGAACTGTTCATAATTCCCTCCAACCTGACTAAGGCCCAGTTCCATCTGAAGAAAAGCAGCCCCAAAGAATGATGCTGCCACCACCATGCGTCACTGTGGATATGGTGTTCTTTGGGTGATATGCAGTGTTGTTTTGCACCAAATATATACCTTTTGGAATTACGGCCAAAAAGTTCAACCTTGGTTTCATCAGACCATAACACATTTTCCCACGTGCTTTTGGAAACAAACCAGACAACATTCATCCCTCCTAATCACGGGCTGGCTAAACTAGGCTTGCCTAGTTCCTTTTCTGCTTCAGTGATATTTTAGCTTGTGTGTTTTAAGTTTATTTCATTTATTCTGTTTGGACAAAAGTGGTCAAGCCATCTACCGTATTTGAAAGAATTTTGCGCGCACCCGTGCAAAACGTGCACCCTTGTATAGCGCGCCCTCAGTTTTATGTAAAAAGTAAAAATACTGTCCGTATACGCGCACTTTGACATAACGCACACGTGATGCCAAGCGATCAAAATAATATTTGTTTTCAACATGCCTAAACGCATGTCATACACTGCTGATTTTAAGTTGCAAGTAATAAATCATGCAATATTGTAGATGTTGTAGAAGCAGATAAATCGGTGGCGCGGTTAAAATGCAGTATGAAATTGGTGCTGCCATTATAATGCAGAATTAATGTCAATTCTTTTTTTATAGATTACCTTTATAATCTGCCTGCCGGTAATTTTCGTCCCTGCTGTTGTTTGGCCCAAAACCTGAAACAGAGCCCTGCAATATGTCGTTTTTGTTGGAATTGGGTTTAGTTGACAATTGGTGGGTTTAGAACTCATTACCAATGTAGCTGTAAAATGTAAAAAATCATATGTATAACAGAAAACAATATAGATCATGAATTCATGTATATTTGTTTGTTTTTTGGGGGCGGAGGTGCGAAGGGTGAGTATGGAAGCAGCAGTAAGAGTGGTAGTTATTGTATTGTTAAATATTTGAGATGGCGAAATTAGGCTTTCTGAATCTCTGAGGCTTTCCGGGCAGTTGTGCTGCACATTACTTGAGACCTCATTCAACACTGTGCGTACTAGGGACATCTGTGTTTAACATAATTCACAGCTGTGCAGAGAATGATTTGATTCAGCTGTAGTACAGTGATGCGAGACAACAGTTTTTTAATTTCTAATTACACTGCGGTTCAGATGTTTGGGACCACTTAGAAATGTCTTTGATTTCCATTAAAACATACAAAAAGTGAGTTTGAATAGGTAATATAGCTAATTTAATAGGAAACAAATGTCATTGACAATGTAAAAAATGTATGATTTTTATAGTCTTTCGCCTATGAATCCTCCATTTGTAGCAATTAAAGCCTTGCAGACCTTTGGCATTCTAGCTGTCAGTTCTTTGAGGCTTGCTTAAAATGCTCTAGTATTATCAGTGTGACAGGGAGCAAGTTTTCTTGTTGCGTATTTCTTTTGTGTTTCTGTGGTGCAACCATATCTAATGTATTTTGCGTTGTGAGTTTAGATCCTTTAGAGTGTTTGCAGATTTATATTCTCTGTCATTGATGAGCAAGCCTGGAAAAGTATTTAAAAAAATGTGTGGAAGTGCACCAGTCCCTCCTGCATCAAAGCACCCCTACAACATGATGCTGCCACCCCTGTTTTTCACAGTGTGGATGGTGATCTTAGACTTGCAAGCCTCCACCTTTTTGCTGGACCATGTAAGCGGAGCCGGCCAAGAAGAGGAATGTCTTTTACTTACTGACTGACTGACTGACTGACTTACCTTGATAAATAGCGTAGTGGTTAGAGTGGCAGACTTGCTATAGGTCCCGTGAACGAATCTGCTCGCAGTCAAAACAAAGTATGCATTTGGAAAAATTTTGCTGGCTAGAACTTTCACTATCTTTATTATAGTATGGCTAAAATAAAACTGTTTATGGTTAAACTGCAACTGTTTTTGGTGTATTTTCGAAGTACGCATTCGTGTGTGCTTTTTGGGTCAGGATAGATAATATATTCAGTAACGTTATAGTAAGCCTAAACAAAAACAGTTCACAGTTATACAGTACTGTGACTATTTCTGGGGGATTAGGCATCGGATGGTCTTTACGGCCAAACAGTTACATATTTATTACATCAGACAAGGGGACATTTCTCCAAGAAGTACAATATTTATCCCCATCTAGTGAATTACAGGTTAAATAATCTGTCTGTAAACAATTATTGTAAAAACTACCTGTGTATACAGATGCTATTTGCACCCAGGTGTCCAGAGCCTGCAATTCACGAACACTACTAGTTAGCAAAATTACTCTATGCCTTCATTATTGCTGGCTAACATTTGCTAAATTGCTTGGCTAACGTCTAACATTTGCAAAATTTGCTGGGCATAGCTAAACATAGAAGTTTACACATTGGATAATTTTAGTTAAATTATACAAAGAGCGACAAAATACAACATTGTTGAAAAGATTATATTTTGTGTTTAATGTATCCTACCATTTTTACCTCCTTTGCACCCTCAACCGTTTAGGCACATAGCTAGTGCAAGTACAGTAAAATGAAATGCAGTAAAAGCCACCCACCCTGTAGGATCAAACTCACAACCTAGAGATCCTGAGACTGACACCCTACATACTGTTCTAAGGAGTCAGCTGTCAGAGCCAGATGATCCTTTGGCTTCTGCTGCCATTGATGCAAATAGCCATCCGTCATGTATTGCGTAATATTGATTTGAGGTGTAAATAGCCGATTAGCTGCCGTGTGGCTATTCTCACCCGTGTGCAAATAAACACTCTGTAAAAATGTCCATTCTGCTTGGATAAAAGTGCTGAAGCAATCAAGATTAAAAAAAAATATTTGAGCAATTAGTCACACCTGAGACACTTGCTCAATTGTCTGTTTGTAATTAGTTTATGTAACTGAATATTCCAAATCTTACGTTGAATCAATTACGGTGATTTGAAATATCCTGTTAGCCAGGACATAAACATACAATTTTCACTGACTGGCGGTGTGCTATCTTTCTGCCTTATTTTAGCGCATATTATGTGCACGTTATTCACATTATTACAAACTGCGCAACCATGCAGTGCTTTACCTGCTGGTGCGGGAAGTTCATTATCATTTTTACACGTAAACAATGTGCAGTTTCCTGTAATTAAGGAGCTACTTCCTGTGCTAGGTCAGCCAATATAAAACTTATTAATTGCTCCCTATCCTCCAGATGTGCACCAAACAACACACAATTTTGCTGAAATAAAGCCTCTTCTGAAAATATCTGATACATTTTGTCAATTCTGTTATACTGATGACACACAGTTGTATATTCTGATGAAACAAGAAGAAGCTTCAAAATGTGCAACTTTGGACGCATGTGTTTCAAATATTAGGAAGAGGATGACAGATAACTTTTTGCCTGTTTTAGGACCTGAGAAAACATACACTTTTGTAGGCAGATCACACTGTGAGCCTCGACAGTTGTATGGTTGTATCCCAAAAAACTGAAAAACCTCGGCATTACCCTCAACCCTGAGGGGCGATAATTGGCCCTCTTTTAGGGTGGTTGTTCTTATTGTCATTTTGGTTGATGCTTGGCAAAGTGGGTGGATTGACTTACTCCTTGTTAGGCCCTGCCCAGGGTTACTCTCAGATTGGGCCACAGTGTCACTGGACCCCCATGTCTCACCCAAAAGGTTTTACGCTGCTATATTATTGTGCTGGGGGATGTATACTGTTGATGTAAAAAGGACTACATAAATACATTTGATTGATTGTCTGCTAATTGAGTATAGTGTTTATAGAAAATTTGGGAAAATTGAAGTGTTACTAAAACGTCTACTGTTAACCTATATTATAGGTTTAACATTTTACTCTGATTGGGAGCAATTTTTCTATTTTACAAATTCCTCAACAAGAAAGATCAGAAAAAACCATTATGGGTTCAGGAAGTAAGTCAGGTCTCTATTTAATTACGCTAGTTCGTGGTGCAAAGGATTTTATTGAATGGATCTTAAATTGTATTACCCTCACTATCATTTTTATTCATTGAATGTAGAAGCTGTAAGTCATTCAAACTCAAGATAAGTCATTTAAGTGTAATAAGAAAATGGAAGCTCACAACTACAAAAAATAATCATCATTTATAAAGTTTAAACCTGGAATGCCTGATAGCGATTATGTCTTTAATCTTTTCAGTATAAATGATAACTCATTCCTTTGATATCGCTGTCATACCAACTTAGATGCCATTACTCTTCAATTGAGGAAAGATGAATTACCAACAGCCATTTCTAGAAAAAAAATGTCAAGGACAAAAGACAGTGGTTAGAAACACCACTATACCAAAAGGAATGGAAATATCACAACGTGTTTTCAAACGTTCAAACTCAGGGCTTGATTACCTTGAATACCAACTGCCAAAAACCTACTCAAAGTATAGCCTGACAGAATGTCTCCAGCTATGCCATCACCCCACCCTACAAAGATCTGCTGAATTTGCTTTGCTTTGTCTGTGGACAACATCCATTTCTAATATGTCTCTCTTAATAACCACACAAACCATCTTCCCACCTATGATATTTCTGTCTCACAGTAGACTATCAATAGATATTTGTGTGAATCTTGGTCAACATCACTGTCAGTTTGACAGGCCAGGGGGCTAGTCCCCTTCCTCATTATGCCTGACCTATTCCTGTTTGTGTCCACCTGTCCTTGCATCCTGCCCGCCACTGTCTGTCATGCACCATAATCATATTCAGCCAGGGGAAATCACATTATATATTAACTGCTACTGTCGGGGAGCCTGGCCAGTGACCAGCTTAATGAATGCATTACCATCAAAATGACAATAATAATGACATGAAAAGAGGACCCAAAAATATCCATGTTCTCTCTTGCACCTGTCCCTGTCCAGCTATCAGTCCCCAATGCAGAGTGAAGAGCGCAGTACGAAGTGAAAGAATCACCAGAATAGAATCCCATTGTGGTGAGAGAGATCAATGAAGTCAAGAGGTGAATGATGCAAGTGCATTTTCAGCCAATAGAGTTGAAGGGAAGGAGGAGAGGGGGCAGGGAAAGGGTTAGTCCGATGAGGGTTAACGCGATAACGGAAGCTCCGAAGCCTGGTGAATATTCATTAAATCTCCAGAAGAAGAAATAATTTAATCTGCCAATTTAATTAGAGGACCGACACACAGGAAGGCTTTTGTCTAGATTCAGTTTCCCCAGGAGTTTCACTCTGTATCCCTCCTCACTACCACTGTGTGCAGGAGAATAGCCATTTGACCAGCAATGAAGGGAGGCTTGGCCTCACAGCTGCCTCACCGCTGAGGGAAGAAAATAATGAGTGAAGGATGAGTGAGGGAGAAGAATGGAACAATAGAGGAGCGTGGTCATTACTTCTCCATGTGTCCCATTATCCAGAGAAAACAAGCAATATCCAACAGCACAAATTAGGACACTAGAGGAACAGGGAGTTCTTGGTAAAAGGAAATAGGATGCCTGTGCAGGACTCAGAGTCTGTAATAGCTTTAGAAAAGTCTTTTTAACACTGTCATACAGACACCGCCAGCTCTGGCCCTGGAATGAATGATGGTGGTGTACAGTAGTATGCTGGCTCTCAGGTCAATTAGCCAAGAGGGAATAAAATATCTATACGCTGGCAGAGTCCTTTAGAAAATGTTTAACACAGAAAACAACTTTCAAAATGTTCTCTGAATGTTTGTAAAGATTAATAACCTAAACTAAGCTAAAATATCAATGTAGCGTATACATAGTTGGGTTTCATGAGTTGAAATAAATGATCCAAGAAATGTCCACTAAAAGTATATTTCTCTAAGTTTTTTTGCACAAATTTGATAACATTCTTGATAATCCTTCCAGCTGACAGGTGTGACATTTTAAGAAGCTGATTAAACAGCATGATCCTTACACAGGTGCACCTTGTGCAGTGGACAATAAAAGGCCACTCAAAGATGCAGCTGCCACAGATGTCTCAGTGTGAAATTGGCATTAAGACTACAGAGCTGTTGCATAATAAATTAATGTTAATTTATTTACCATAAGCAGTCTCCACTGTAATTTTAGAGAATTTGTCTGTACATTCACCAGATAGTACTTATCATGAAGGATTTCCTTACAAATACTTGTACTGGAAATGTATGTATTCTTCTGTCTAACTCCAAAGATACGTGGTGACATAGCCATAACAGATGACTAATACTTTATGGAAAACACGAAGTTTAATAACTGTAGGATGTGTATTGCTGAGGTGATTGAGTTCATTATGTTGCAGCTGTTTGAGTAGGGCAAGCATGCTGTCAGTGCTGGGCCTGGTTCACTGCAGTATACCATCCTGTGATGTGACAGACAGGAGCCCTGTAGGCCTGCAATGGTCCAGGTAAAAAGTCTACACCCCCCTACAAAAACGCCAGGTTTTTGTGATGTGAAAGAATGAGACAAAGATAAATCATGTCAGAAATGTTTTCACTTGTAATGTGACCTATAATGTGCACAATTCAATTGAAAAACTAATTTTTGAGGGGCGAACATTTTTAATCAAAACATAACAATAATGTGGTTGCATAAGTGTGCACACCCTCTTACAACTGGGGCTGTGGCTGTGTTCCTAATTAACCAGTCACATTCAAACTCATTTTAAATAGAAGTCATTACACACCTGCCATCATTTAAAGTGTCTGATAATTCAAAAATAGAGTTCAGCTGTTCTAGCAGGATTTTACAGAAATGTTGGTAGTTGCATCTCAGAGCAAAAGCCATGGTCCACAGAGACCTTCCAAAGCAGAAGAGGGATGTCATTGTTGAACTATATCAGTCAGGAGAAGGGTACAAAAGAATTTCCAAAGCATTAGATATACCATGGAACACAGTGAAGACAGTCATGATCAAGTGGAGAAAATATGTCACAACAGAGACATTACCAAGAACTGGACGTCCCTCCAAAATTGATGAAAATACAAGAAAAGGCTTCCAAGAGGCCTACAGCAACATTAAAGGAGTTGCAGTAATTTCTGGCAAGTATTGGCCGTGTGCTACATTTGACAACAATCTTATATTTTCTTCATATGAATGGCTTGTGGGGGTAGGGTGGCAAGACGGAAGCCTTTTCGTACAAAGAATAACATCCAAGCCCAGCTGAAGTTTGCAAAAACTAATATCAAGTCTCCCAAAAGCACGAGGGAAAATGTGTTATGGTCTGATGAAACCAAGGTTGAACCTTTTTATAATTCCAAAAGGTATGATTGGCGCAGAAACAACACTGCACATCACCCAAGGAACACCATATCCACAGTGACGCATGGTGGTGGCAGCATCATGCTTTGGGGCTTTTTTACTTCAGCTGGAACCCGGGCCTTTGTCGGGGTTGAGGGAATTATGAACAGTTCCAAATACCAGGCAATTTTGGCACAAATCCATCAGGCATCCATTAGAAAGTGGAAGTTGAAGAGGAAGTTCGACTTTAAGCACGACAACAACACAAAGCACACATCCAAATTCACAAAAGCATGGCTTCTCCAGAGGCAGATTAACATTTTGGAATGGCCCAGCCAGAGCCCAGACCTGAATCCAATTGAACATCTGTGGGGTGATCTGAAGAGGGCTATGCACAGGAGATGTCCTCGCAATCTGACAGATTTGGAGTGCCTTTGCAAAGAAGAGTGGGCAAATATTGTTACATCGAGATGTGCCATGCTAATAGACTCCTACTCCTATGCCATTCTGAAAGATATCTGATAATGAATGTGATTCTGATGGATACGAGACAGTTCATGTAGTGATTCTAGTAGAATCCAAAAAGGATTTTGATTCTGATAGATACCAAACAGTGAATGTAATTCTGATATATTCCAGACAGTGAATGATATTCTAATAGATAACAGGCAGTGAATGTGATTCTCATAGATGCCAGGCAGTGAATGTGATTCTGATAGATGCCAGACAGTGAATGTTGTTCTAACAGATAACAGACAGTGAATGTAATTTTGATATATGCCAGACAGTGACTGTCATTTCTTTAGATAACAGACAGCAAATGTGACATATTTATGGCTTTACACATAGTTTTACACATAGTTATGGTTATGTCACTATTATATTTTAAAGACACGTTTTCAGGCATGTTATGCTTTACTGGCTAGAGGAGGGGAAGAAAAATCAGAGTTGTTGCCGACAGTAAAAGTGGGACGGTTTCAAAACCCTAATGCATCAGTACATGTGCCCTGGAGAACCACACTGGGTCACGTTATTCCTCCATTATGATGAATTATCATGATGAATTATGCAGAACCTCTGTCTTTGAGGGCTTATAGATTCTCAGAGCAGGAGAGTTTCCAGCACACCAGTTACACACAGGTGGTTAAGCACTGTGGCATTAGATATTTGGAAGAAAAACGTCACGATCCAAAGATTCAAATGCATTAAACAGGAAAATCAACATGACACGGTGTCTGGGCTTCTCCCAGGCATGTCATCTCTTGATGGGTTTGCAATTGATGGCATGCTATGCTGTAGGAATTAACATACTGTCATCAACTGCTGTGACATTAAATGTAGAGACATTATACACAGAGCTACTGTGGCTCTGTATTAATGAAAGAAAATGGCAACGTACCTTTGTTAAGTCACTTAGGTCTTCCCATATTGCAAAACCCAACATTGATTCTATATAAAAACTATGAATCAATAAAGAGCCAGATTGCTTTAAAAACATGCATATTTATTCTGATCTCTGGAGGGAGGCTGGACGTTGAT
The DNA here is from genome assembly GCA_016801105.1 of Esox niger. Taxonomy (NCBI): domain Eukaryota; kingdom Metazoa; phylum Chordata; class Actinopteri; order Esociformes; family Esocidae; genus Esox; species Esox niger. The sequence goes on along the minus strand of JACXGJ010001140.1, from coordinate 5,041 downwards.
GGACTGGAGGCCCGTCAGGTTTAGCCATTGACCTGAAGTGTGAGGACTAGCATCTTCCAGGGTTACACTGGGAAATTCTCCAGGCTTTCTCTGCGTTTCTAATACCCGACAGAGGGACACCTGTTTGTGTTACCAGCAGCACTAGATGGGTCATCTAAAGACCATTATGTCAGGCAGCAGAGAGATGAACCAACTCTGCAGGGGAGGAATGCAACTGACAGTCAAGATAATTTATTCCTCCCTCCCTCCCCTATGTCTCTCTTTTTCCGGTTTATTTCTGTGTTTTGTATCCCTCATTTCTTTCAAGTGGAGAATATGGGACTCATCTCTTCAGGGGATCAAAGCCATTCTGAGACAATATAAAGGAAGCAAGTAAAAACAACAGAGAGTATAACTCAATATAAGAGACGGTTCGATTTGGATTATGACAGGGACCCAATTAAGCAGAAATATCATATTTACACTGTAGGTTATGGGTGCTGGTGGTATATTTTAATTAAATGCTGTGCAACCTTTTTATACCCTCCAGTCAGGAAAGAGTAATATTCAAGGAGGAATTTGGCATTTAAATTGCAGTGTTCCTGCATTGTTCCTCTTTATTGCACCCAAAAGGGGTACAACAACTACTGTCTGCAGGTATAACGAACAAAAGTGATTATGAACTATGTTTGGAAAGCAAACAATCTTCGGAAAGTATTCAAATGACCTAATTATCCAAAGTGCCAAACATTTGAAAGCTCCTGTGGGTGTTTTCAAATTCTACCAACAGTGAAATTAAACTCTGATTTTGAGGCTGATCCAAGGTTTCTTCTTGCCCCGGAGAAAACCAGAGGAGGCATTTGAATGCTCATTGTCAAGTCCTGCCAATACAAAGAGAAAGTGCATGTGAGGCAAGGATAAAATTCAAAGAATGGTTGTTTCTAGGTTGATGGGAGAATTGTAATAACCATTCCTCTAAGAACTCTAAGGTTAAGACATTTATCAATGAGTTAATAAATGCTCAGTTCATTCAAAAACTGGACTTTCCAAGACCTGTTTACGGTCTGAAATACTATTCTAAAATGTAAAAATGACAGATACTGTTCAGTGCAAAATATTAGGCACCTGAAAGTCAAACTAAGGCCATTTATTTGGGTAGCAGGTGTTTTAATTGAATATATACATACATACATAGATATGATATATATATTATTATTTGTTTATTTGTTCTTAACAAATAAACCCCTAAAATCCAAACTTCTGTTGGACTTTCTGAAGCGTATGATATTTGCACAGTACTGTATATTTTCGCATCAATCACTTACAACTTGTTTTGGTGGGATGGAACTTAAGGCCGTTATAATTGACAATCGTCAGTACTCCTGCTCTTCTACTTCCACCTCTGAGTTGTATGTCAGTAAAACATTTTTGGGCTGATATCCTCTTACAAGGCTCTTAATTTAAATATATTTTGTACAATGGTTGTTAAAAAAGCTTTTGGGTCAATTGGGTCATTTCTTTGGCAGATGCTGTTATCCAGAGAAGCTTTGTCAGTACGTTTATCTTAATATAGCTAGACGGGACAATCACACAATCCAGTAACATTTATTTTCTTAAATAGCTATCAGCAAAGTAAATGTCCTTCAAATGTAAAATGATGGATCATGGCAGTTTAATGTTCACAGTTCTAAAGATTTTCGAAAGATTCAACCATATTTAACCCCTTAAAAATGGGATGATAAATTATATCCCATCCAATTACCCTAGGAATTTGGATTTCAACTAGGTCACAATGGGCCATGTCGAGGGACATTTAGCAGCCATATTCAAAGACCACATGGGCATCATGAATATGTAATGGTTGTAGACAATGCTCTTCTATTGAAAAAAGGCGTTGTTGTCTCAGGGACAACTAAAAAAGCTTTTTTTGTGTGAAGCATTAATTCAGCACGGTCAGCAATAGGTTTGCTTTTATCCGGAGCATCTGTCAAAATTCAACACATTAAGTTTAGGTCAAGCTTCATGTGAGGCCTACCTTCTGTCAGGTACCCAGCAGAATGTTGCGCTCTGATAGATACCTCACACTGGTCATTCCTAAAGTCAACACCTCCTTTGGCCATCATTCTTTTTAATTCCCTGCTGCCAGTGACTGGAACAATTTGGCAAAAGACTCTCAAACTTGACACTTTCCATAGTCTGAGCTGCTATCTGAACACTGCACCTGCTACGCACGTTATCCATCTTTAAATAATGCATCAACTTTTGTGGTAATCACTTAGTATGCACTCTTCTGTAAAGCAATTTTTTATAACTATGATGTAATATATTGATCTCTTGCTTACTCTGTTGTACAAATACTGCTTTGAACTCTCTTGGCATTCAATCAAGCAGCCTCACGTGTTAGTCACCTGGAATGCTTTTCCAACAGTCTTGGAGTTCTTACATATGCTGACCACTTGTTGGCTGCTTTTCTTTCACTTTGTGGTTTAACTCATCCCAAACCAACTCAGTTGGGTTGAGGTTGGGTAACTGTGGAGGCACTTACACAGCTTGAAAGTGTGTTTTGGGTCATGATCAAACCAGAAGGAAGCTCAGAACAGATGGAATGGCGTATCTCTGCAGAATGCTGCGGTAGCTGTGCTGGATGAGTTGAAATCTAAAGAATTCACTGACAGTGTCACCAGTAAGGCATCTCCACACATTACCTCCTCCATGCTTCACCATAGGAACCTGACATACAGAGATCATCCGTTCACCCACTGTGCGTCTCATGAAGACACAGCAGTAGGAACCAAAAATCTGAAATGTGTGCTCATCAGACCAAAGGGCAGATTTCCACTGGTCTGATGTACATTTCTTATGTTTCTTGGCCCAAGTTACTCTCTTCTTATCGGTGTCCTTTAGTAGTGGTTTCATTGCAGTAATTTGACCATAAAGGCTTGATTTATGCAGTCTTATCTGAACAGTTGAATTTGTGATGTATCTGATGCTTGAACTCTATGAAGCAATTTTTTTTATTTAACGCATGTGTAACTGAGTGTTGTCTTGCTCATTGTAAATTTGAATTTGTAACTCTAACTTTACCACAATGTTCACTTCTGTCCCAACCCCTAAATCTAAACATAACCCTAAATGCATGTCTGCCACTACCCTAAACCTAGCTCCACAACCTTATGTCTGCCTGCCTATCTACCTGCCTATCTGTCTGTCTCTTAGTTGACTTGTTGGTCTGACTTAATGTCTGTCCTGGCTCAACCCTGTCTGCTTGCTTGCCTCTGAGTCTAAAAAACATTCTTGCCCCGAATTCAATATATTGGCTTATGCTTGAATGCCCATTATACATATCCATAAGGAGGGAGAGAGGGGAGAGGCGGGAAAGAAGTTAGAAGAGAAGGAGGTGGAATAAACAAAAAGAGGGTGATAGGAGGATGGGAGAGAGAAAAGAGAGAAGATGGTGGGATAAGAGGTCTGAGAATAAATCATTAATGTGTAATTCCTCTTTTGAGTGCCATGTATTCACTTAAGTGGTATGTCCTTGATTCATTTGTCGAGGAATGGATATGTTATTCAAAGTCACACTTTTTTACTCATATCTGGTTACAAATTCCTGACTGACACGTATTATGTTATGCCTCCTTAGCAATTAGGTCTGTAAACAGAAAAATCTTCAAACTGATTTTCTAACATGCACACAAATAGAATAAGCATTTCATTCTCTTAATACAGTTATGGGAAAGTTATGGGTGCTAAAATAAATGGGATAAAAAAGTAACCATTCGTTAATTGAAATATTGGCCATTTTGACCCAATTAATTGAGTTGTTTTTTAACTATAATACAATTGCTTAAATGATAAAAACAATATATGTAAGTATATAAGTATATATTTTTTATTATTATTTACATCACAAAATATATAATTAAAGACATAAGTATAAATGTAGTAAGTGTAAATGTAAAAACCCAGGGCAAGTATTTCATTATAAAATAATGTGATATTTCGTGCAATGCCAATGTCATAAATGTATCTCATAGTTTTCAAAACCAGAAAAGGAACCAGGTAAGTCTAGTTCAGCCGGACCATAACTGGAAGTGATTAACATTGTTACTTACATTGGATTTGATCCAGCGTCTCCCATGTGAAAGGCTGTGTTTTTACCAGTACACCACAGAGCTACTGACTAACGTTTCATGTTCAGTTTACCTCCACTAAAAATAGCATCTACATGAACTGTATGGCTTTTGCGACTGATCATTTTAACAGCTTATTAGTCACTAATAGGCTTAGTAGTATCTACCAACTTACTAATTGGAATAGTCATAAGAATTGATAGCAAGACTGAAGACTTTAAACTGTCAAAGCAATTTGATTTCATGGCACGAAAACTTGTTGCAATATAACTGTAAATATATAGCCAGCAAAGTGTTTGTCTATCGGGAACAAGTACTACTCCATACATTGTTTTGACTGTAACAAGATTCAATCACAGAACTTCTTGTTTAGCAATCTGCGTCTCTAACTACGCTATTTTACAATGGGTAGTCAGTCACTCACTCACTCAGTAAGAGACATTTGCTTTTGTTTGCCAGTTCCGATTATGCGGTCCAGCAAAAATGTACTTACCCCACCACAACTAATAACCCTCTGCGTCCCTAAAGTGCGACGTAAAATAAAGTGTAAAAGATATACTCTCCAATTAATTCTCATGTCCCATTCATGTCTGATTAGCTTCGTTCCTGCAATCTGAACAGGCTAAAAAGCCATGCAATCTGATATTTAAGGCCACAGGTCTTATAATTCTCAGAACCTTCAAATTAACACACACAACTCCAGAAATTGTGTGAAGTAACATATTGGCAAACACATTTTGTCATGTCCTGGCTATGCCCCTAGCCATCTTTGCGCTGGCTGGGGCCATAGCCAGGACATGGCCTAAATAGGTGGCTCTAGCCACCTCTATGTGCTTTGGTTTCCCCAATTGGAGGCAGGTGTTCGTTATTGCCTCCAATTGGGGAACCTACTTATGTTGAATGTTTGTGCACGTAGTTGTGGTTTATTTTGG